>JAOEHV020131576.1:0-14601 GCA_025447995.2 Isaurus tuberculatus | reverse complement strand
GGAGGGAGGGAGGAAGGAAGGAAGGAAATAGTGCTAGTATATGATCTAATTTCGCGACAACGTTTTATGTAGTTGAAGCAAAGGGGCTGTTATGCATGATATCGCAACGTTTTGTTTCAGAAAAAAGTTCTTATTCACTAAATTCAAAACCTACCGTTCAGTTTTTGCTTGAATTACGTTTTTCGTTGTGATGAATGCCATTTGCTCAAGACTGTCAGCTATGTTGTCTTTATTTTGGAAGTAAACTTGTTTTCAGTTTAAATGATTTCAGAACGAAGTTTTGTACCATTGTTAGCGAGCTAAAAACCAAATCCTTTTACGAGCCTTAAGGCTCACGGAAACGGCGCTTATCTAGGTGTTAAGAGGATGAGAGCTTCTTGCACCCCATGGAAGGGGTGCGTCACAGCTCCCATTTACCGACCTCGTAAGGAAGAAAAGCTGAGTAAGCTTTGGCGGAAAAGAATGTTGTACAAATATTATATTTTCGGCCGAGCCTAGAGTCGAACCTGGGATTTGGGGCGATCTTACCATCTGCGCCAACCAATCAAGTTTTCATTCGGATTAAAAACTGGATAAACTCATTCTAGAATGACTTGTACCGAAACAAAATTTCGTTTTCAGTTTCTTGTAAACAAATGCCAGAGAAATTGATGACTGAGAATGGAAAACAAGCGTTCGGTGTCGTGCAAACAGATTAAGAGAAATATCTTAGAGTGAAACGATATCATGTAAATAGGCCCTACATGTCTTTAATGCTATTTTTCTGATTTATCCATACAACAAATTAAACGTACTTATTAATAACAGCGGTTCCAAAGCAGACTCCATCACACGTAGTTACATTTCTAGGAGCTTCTATGCTCTCACACATTCCACAATCATCTTCAAAAGATTTTCCGCAGGTTTCGCCGCTACAGTCAAGATCGGAGTTGTATAGAACCCCCGTGGTCCCGTTCGTACAGTTTCCACAATAATCTAAAGAACGTAAACCAAGAATATAGTACACGGATAAAAAACAACATTTCATGGATAATATCATCATTGAATTATCAACTGATTTTGCTTTTAACGAAATGTTCTATTTTCTTCTCACTCGTATATTTTTTTTGTTTGCTTTTTATCTTTATTCTTATGACACATCTTTTAATTTCTTTGTGCTCATTTTGTATGGTAATCTAGATTACCCCTAAAAACTTCCTTATTGACTCTGAACGCTTAATTAAGAAAGTAAAGTATTTTTGTAAAGAAAGTACATAATCATATCAAAAATTCAATCAATAATTGTTTATCAAAATTGTTTCAGCGTACAATTTCAAGAATTTTATATTAAATTTATCAATATATGACATTCTCAGAAGGAATATATGCTCTTCTGGTCCACTTAATTCATCCATTTTATCACAGGAAGCCCTAAAACCACGCATTCTTAAGAAAAATTCATTTTCAAGGTGAATGAACAAATTGATCAGAAAAACTAACGCTGATAGACTCCGACGTTTCGATGACATCTTGTCATCAAGAAAATGAAGGAAATTTACATTTACAAATATATATAACTAAACAGAAACAATAGCCTTTGTTCTAAGCCAGTGAATCATAGATATATATGTAACTAAACAGAAAACAATGGTCTTTGTTCTAGTGTATCATTAAGTTATACAAAACAAAGGAAAACCCAAGGTCAAATGAATACTTTAGCGCTTATTGAGTCTGATTGGATGTTAAGGTTTGGTCTGTATTTTCTAATTAGGAGCATCTCATATACCAGACAGTCCATCTTTCCTTGGCATTTCCTCAGAACTGCAAAATTCTTGGCTAGGTCAAGAGATCTATGGCTGGTGTCATGATCTTGTTGAAGATGTCTTACAAGAAAATAATCTCAAAGAAGACTATGAAAAAGATTAACAATTTTTATAATTTTTTTGGTTTGAAGTATATTTTCTAATGTAAAAATTGAAGTGGTTGAAACAAATAAAGAGCACTGATAAAAACATTGAATCATAGCGGAGATTTTACATTACTTTATTACGCTATCGGATCGGATCATTAATCTACACTTTTCGACAATTTTCCAACAGATAAAAACACCTGTCGCGGGATTAGATACTCGCACAATAAGTGTTTTCTTTTATATCTCAATAAAGTGTTTTCAGTATAATCACCAGTCATTGCGTCGGAGTGTGGTACATCATCACATCCCAAGCATTCATTATCACCACCGCAGACACCGCAGCGGTCTTCTTTCTGCAAAGAACCAAATCGTCCATCACACCCCTTCCTCAGAGGCCGAAATGAAAATTCTTCTGTGCTAAGTGAGCTTTCATTATCCGATTGAAACGTACAGTTCTGCAACCCGACATCTTTCCCGTCAGATCCATCCCATGCATATGCCCCCAGGGCTAAATGTTGGTCCACCACGTCTTCAGACCAAAGAATACTTCCATTTGGTTCAAATTTTATGCTGTAAACAAAAATAATTTTTAATTTTTTGTCTAGATAAAAAAACTGCTAAATAAATTCAGAAATTTGGTGGAGTGACAAACTATAGATTATTGAATATACTTCGAAAGATGGCTTGGCTTTATTAAAGTTTTTCTTGGTGGTCTTCTCTTTTGTCGATCCGTGTAGACATGTATAACCCATTTCATATGTTTATGTAATTCATGAATGTTAGTTAGTTAAACTTATTATAATTAATATTACTAAAAGTTTTGAAATGCGAATTAAATCTTGTTATAAATAGCATTTTATTAAAGATAATTAAAAACAAATAAACTATTTTTCTAAAAAACTGACAAAATTAGCTAAAATTGTTCTTCACCAAGAAAATATTAAAATTTTTTACCAGTTAGATCAGAATACTGCCTTCAAGGTATCCAACACAATACGGCAGAATATTAATAATGGACTAATATTGATATTTTCATGAGCACAAACTTACCAGCAATGAGGCTTCAACAGGTAGCAGGGAACGTGATCAGTTGTTTCTGCATTATCTTCAATTTCTAGTGGAATATACGGTTTTGAATCGTTACATTTCATCATCCACCTTCCATATTCTGAGTTTGGGGCACTTAAAACAGCCACGCCTATCCTATTATAGTCATCATCGTCGTCAATAACTCTTCCAGCCGTGATGTTTCCAATTTGATGGCATTCTATAGGTTCCTCAGTGGTATTGTATGGAACAGGAAAAGTGACTTGTGACCGGTCCGATAGTATTTTTGGGGGATTGTTTTTGGTTATCGATGAAGTGATCGAGACAGAAAAAATTGTACTAGAAGGAGAAATGGATTCCACAAAACTTTCAGTTGAAGAAGGATAAACTATAGATGTACTTAAACTGACAAGAATGTTGGCAACAGAAGTGGATGTATCTAAACTGGATGAAGTCGAGCTAGCGGAGACAGAAGTGAACGTATCTAAACTGGATGAAGTTGAGCTTTGGGAGACAGAAGTGGATGTATCTAAACTGGATGAAGTTGAGCTTTGGGAGACAGAAGTGGATGTATCTAAACTGGATGAAGTTGAGCTTTGGGAGAGAGAAGTGGATGTATCTAAACTGGGTGAAGTCGAGCTTTGGGAGAGAGAAGTGGATGTATCTAAACTGGGTGAAGTCGAGCTAGCGGAGATAGAAGTGAACGCATCTAAACTTGATGAAGTTGAGCTTTGGGAGAGAGAAGTGGATGTATCTAAACTGGGTGAAGTCGAGCTTTGGGAGAGAGAAGTGGATGTATCTAAACTGGGTGAAGTCGAGCTAGCGGAGATAGAAGTGAACGCATCTAAACTTGATGAAGTTGAGCTTTGGGAGACAGAAGTGGATGTACCTAAACTGAATAAAGTCAAGCTAACAACATCAGATGGGGTTGGATCTAAGGCAGATGGCGTCATACTACGTGTGAAACTACGTGAAAAGTTTTCACATTGGCTGACGTTGTTTTGACATCTTGTTTCGTTGCAAATAAACATTCCTGTAGAAATGTAGATAAATGGAAAAAGTTACCACATAAGCTGTAAAAGGCAAAAGTAAAAGCAAGGCAGTATAATATGAATAAGCACACTTCAATGAAATATATTGTAAAGTAATACATCAAACAATGCAACAAAAACAATGCATGATGCGATGCAACACACAACACGATGCATTACAATAACCATGTTAAACAACATGAAGCATTATAGGGGATGCAGTTCTCTTCGATTAAACACTATGTAATATTAAACAATATATTAATTACAATATATTAAAATACAAGATTACTCGTATCAAGGCAATGTAAATCAGAATGAAGTGTTACAACAAATCGTGCTAAAATATATGATGCATCAAAATAAGTTATAATAGATTAATATACAGTAAAAGCAATACAAAATTCCACTTTAGTTTCAGATTTTTCGATTGTATTTTCTAATACCTGAGTCATGATTCTCCGTGTTGTTTTGGAAACAACTGCTATTTACCAAAACAAAACCAGGAAAACACGTCCCATTGCATGTCGAATTGGCTGAAGTACAACTATAGAATGAAAAAAATGAAACCAAAGTAAAGACCTTGGAAACTAACCAGATAAAAAACCAAACAAGAAAAAATAAAAAGAGTTATAAGTTCTTAAAGATTAATGAGTGACGAACATTACCTTCCCGTTGCCGGACAATAACGGTCTTCATTACTACAGAAGCATTCCTTCAATGGACACCTCACTGCTGCTGTCAAGCGAGGGCGGCAAATTGATTCCTTATACTTGCACAACGTCGTCCAGCCTAAAAAACAATCAAATTGCTCGGTATAGAATACGATCGGGTCATTTCTGCTTTACCATCTTTCTTATAAAATGCTACTCTTTTAACTTTAAAATGAGGTTCTTTCAAATACGTTAATTAATTTTTTTATAAAATGGTCGAAATATTTTCTTAAGTTGTATTTATGGACCTAAAATTGACCCGCTTCCATTAGCTGTAGCTTTATAGCTCTACTTAGTGCAATTAAATGGAAATTCATTATTTTTATATATCTTAATCAATGTAGAGTTGATTAAATTACATGTTTTACCTACTCGCCGTCGCACAATTCAACTAGTATTATAGGACTTCCTTTTTAACTACTACAGTAATAAATATTTTAAAATAGCATTTAACTTACCTGTTCCAAAATCGTTGGCACAAGCTAAGCTTAGATTGTTGTTAGTAAGATTTGCTGATTCACAAACGTCCTCTTCCGTTCCCATTGCACACTCCATAGAACTCTCACAAAACTGACCGTCTGGGTGACAAAACAAACCGTCCAAAACAGAGGAGGACGCATTGACTTGACAGGGCTGGTGCGCACCAAGACACTTCCCTTGAGCCAAGCAATATGATTCGTTAGTATTGCACTGCTCACCGTAAGGACCAACAGTTAGGTTTCCATTGTCCACCCATTCAGTGAGTTTCTCCAGGCTGCATGGCTCGGATAAATGAAGGCACCTAGCAAGGAGTGGGCAAAATGTTTCATTGCTTGAGCAGTTTCCGTTGCATGAAACGTTTTTAGTCATCATTTCGTTGTGCTCTGACGTCAGGTCGCACGTTTCATTGGCATCAATGCATTGCATAGTTAAAGAACAAAATTTTGTTCTATTTCCAGGGCAAAATTCGTGACACTTTCCCCATGGCAACCGGTTTGCCTCTGATCTGCACAAGGTTCCACTTTCCAGGGCGGGGCAAATTGTTGTTAATCTTTCACAGACTTTCCAAGCACGCCAGGTATAAAGAGCAGGTTCCTTTGAATTAAAAATGACATTTACAGTGAGAATTAACTTAAGCGAAAGTGTCTGGTTTCAGTAGCTACACTATTGTAGTTTTTATTGATTGATTCTTCACTTATGACATCAAGACGTGGAAGGTGCAATTGGAAAACAGATCAATATCTTCAAGGAGTGTAGTTTATTATACAGTACTGAAACATACCATATTGCATTTGATATATATTTTACAAAGTAAAGTTGCACAATTCAGTTCTGCTGCAGGTTGATTATTAATGCGTTGTTTTCATTACGTATCAAGGCCACAAAAGACGTATTACATGCACTTAGTCATGAGAAAATTGAAACGGGTGAGTTATTTTCAATACTAAAAACAAACTGAAAACAGTTAATACACTCCTAAAAGTTATCTTTAGTACATCAGTTGCAGTAATGGCCTAGTGGTAAGGCACGGGACTCTTGTCCATTGCTTTTGCCTGATAAGCCTTTAGACAAACTACTGATATCTCCTAAAAATATCTTAAGTACATCAGCTGACGTGATGACCTTGTGGTAATGCACGGGACTCTTGTACATTGCTTTTGCTTAATAGGTTTTTAGATAAACTGTCGATACCTCCTAAAAATTCTCTTTAGACAAAGAAAAGCAAATAAATGCATGTTTGTTTTGCATTAGTTTGGATAATTTTTTTATCAGTATGGTCAAATGCATTGACGGGGTTTCCAGTGGCATTAGATGCTTTTAGACTAAAATCTATTGTCTATCCCCATGAGGTCTTCGCCACTACCGAGGCGTCATAACAACCGTACGCCAACAGCAAAACAACCATTATCTTAGTTCTGTAGTGCATGACACTTCATCACTGCAGGGAAAATTTTTAGTTTATTTCAAAGCAATTTAGTTGATTAAAAACTGAAAGATAGCTGTAAACGGCTTTAAAATTATTAGAATACGATTTTTTTTTCGCACATATGGAAAATTAACAGTGACCGAGCTTCCTTCCCAATCTTGATTGTTTTGCTTTTTCTAAATTTGGAACCAAAGTAAAATGGACTTTTTCAAGTATGTTTGGGTGCTTAGATATAAACGAAATTAACAACTTAAACGCCAAAAACCCTAGTTTCAATCTTTCGAAACCCATATTTACCTCATGACTTCGTAATAATTCTTACTTGTTAAGATTCACAGCTGTTGCAAGTACTTAGGTAAAAGTTGGCTCCCGATATAAAGGAAAATTGTTAAGGATATTGCACAGCTATGCATGTTAAACTGTGATATTTGTTGTGTACTTGGTCCTCTGTGTTAAAACTGACCAAATCACGGAATATTCACGCTTTAATTGGTAGCAAACTTAAAAACAACGAAATTAATCTTAGTAAATGTAATGAGGTTTTTTTAAAATTACGTAGTTCTTGGAAGTGTAGTCAGTAATTGTAATGACTCAAATAGGTTTTCGATATTTAAATATTGCTTTTGATTTAATAGTTTTACTCCGCCACTAAATATATTTTCCCGCCACACAAAACTCTCACTCGCTTCCCTCTCTCGCCCTCATGGCGTATTTCAAAAACAATCAAAATGTCAATCGAAGAGCGTGACGGCCAACAGGCACGTCACTATAGTAATAACTTCTAGAAGGATTTTTATAATAAAGTTCCCAGCTGAGACAAAACCAGGTATTTTTTTAGTTATCGCGCGAGGAAACCTTTTTTGTAACATGTAGCATTTATACCGGCGAACAATAAATTGGAATTATCATGCTCATGCAGTTAAAATGGCGAGATCTAAAAAAAGCATTGCGGTGGATAATGATTTTTAGCACACTATCCAGTATACTATGTTATCGGCAACCATAAAGCATTATTTTACTTTGTCACTTTGTCTTTCTCATTGAAAATTGAAAAATTCTCATTGAGTAAATGAACAAAGTATAATCCTATTGTATATTTTTAAAAACAGTTAATCCATTAAAATCAATTTTTATTATTATTTGGTTTTCATCCATATCCTATGTTTTATATGTTAGGTCTTTCAGTTTTAATCTGTTGTTTCTTTAAGATTTAGATAACTAAGTAGTCATGATGAGAGATTTAATTAAAAAATTCTCAGCATTACTCTTGCTTTGGACCTTTTGAGAACTGCATCCTGTTCTTTTTGTTTTTTGTAGTTTTTTTGCCGTTAAATCAAGCTGGTATCATAATCATAACCAAAACTAAAACAAACTTTCTTCAGCCGAAAGTTTGAATATTGTATCATATAAGCATGGAAGGCATGATATCAAGAAAAATTAACAAACAAGTTAAGGTTGCTGACAAAGCCGGAGAATTTAAATATGAAATGAACAGCTGTTTGTATCGAAAAATATGAACTTGTTTGTTAAACGATAAAAAATGATCAAAAATTCGGAATATCAAAATCTCCCCGTTGTTTTACTTAACCTTACTATAGAACACATGTTCAATTAAGATTCAGCATAAAACTTCTGTTTTAACTCTTTGAATCTGAATCATTTCTGTAAGTTTTCTTTTACATTTTCCCAACAGAGCTTTGGAGTAAGAGCAATAAATATATTTTGTTTAACTAGAAAATTCGAGCTAGTTCCACCAGATGATAGATGGGGTCATAGATGCATGCAGAATGAATCTTGTTTATTGTAATATTTTTGTAAATAACTTAAAAGACAGATTTTAACGTGTTCTTTTACATACATATTTTTGTACGAGGTCAGGTATGTTGCTGTCCATATTCAATTATCTAAGGTATTTAATTGTGTTTCTCAGTATGAGGGTTGTATATGATAATATATAAAGCTATAACACGGAGAATATTGCACGGGCGGGCGGAGATACGTTTTTTATGTTCTTTGAGTGAAGTGAGCACGGCGAACAAGTGAGAGGTTTTTAACACGAAAGACAAAATTGGTTTCTCAAAGCACCAAAGTGATATTAGTGGTTTGAGAAAAAAGTACATTTATCGAAGGAAAAAGCTTGTTGAAGATGTTTTCATATTAGCGATTAAAGTTTCTGTTCTAATGAAAAGAAGGCTTTTCAAACTAGTCTAATTTTTGTACTATTATGGTTTTTAGCCAAGACTTCCCTATACTATAAGACTGACCAGAAAGACATTCCAAACGCTCTGAAAACATTTAAACTTCATCTCAATAGACTAAAAGAAGACTATCACATTTCACTTTACATTCATTGAGAATATTTCAACCTGAACTTTCCCACGGGCTGCTGGTTTAACGGCTTTTTGGTTTTTATTGAGTATTGCAATTCCTTTTAGTATAAAAACCTTGAGGACTGAAAAGTATTCATGGATTAAATATTGATTTATCACCACTTACTTATGTGGCCATTTTTACAGTGCGATAAAACACGCAAATGTTATCGCCGTCGGGTTTGTGCTGCAAATATCTTTTTTCATAAAACAGAAACAAAGCACTTATCGTTTACCGCTTCAGGGTAATCATGATTACTGGTGGAAAGCGCCTGTTTCATGATAGAGGCCAGAAATGGTGGCTTCTAGGAAAGTTTTGCATTTCTCTAAATTCTCCTTAAACATTTTCATGTTAGCCTGAAGAACCTTGATACGTTTTGTGTGAAAACTGTTGCAATCTTCTTTTAACGCTGTTAACACCACAGTGTTTCTCTGCTTTTCAGTTATTGATTATAGTCGTTAAAATTCAGGATTAAAACAAATTTATAAGTATCATAAAAACTTTTCCTTGAAAACATTTAACTGATACGTCAACTTTATATAAATATATCAACGCATTTCAAACGTTTTACATATCTAACTAACTATAATTTATACGGTAATTTTAATTCCACTGGAATATAACAACCTGATCAGTGTTCCACTCATTGTCAGTAATCTTCTCGAATTTACCCATAATGAGTAGTTGACATACTCTTTTTGCTAAATATTCTAAAAATAAAAAAAGAATTAAATTTGTTGTGATTAATTTGACTATAGAATCTCTCTCACCTCTTCAACGCTGCACCATGGCTGATTTTTAACACCAACGATCACCGCCACAAACCCCGCAAAAACAGCAAATACTGTAAGCAGAAGGGAAGTTTAATATTCAAGTTTTGACTATACCAAGCAAACATATAAATCCAGAGTTCAAAATTTTTTTTCCTTTATTGGCCTCTCAGGTGAGTTAATAGTCTTAAAAATGTTTGATTCGCGCGCGTTTACAGTTTTGATAAAAACCTCACCCGAACTAAATTATAATTATGTTTTAGTGTACCTGAGACAAAACTGAGTTTAAAATTTAGGAAGTTGTTACTTACCTAGTAAATTTTCAAAATAAAGCTTCATCTTATATGTTCAAGAAACGCCAAATTGTTCTAACAACGGTTTATGCTTTTGCGACAGTCGAACCGTCTCAGAAGATCATTAATTTTTCTTGAATGAGTTTTTCACTCTCCGATCAAGCTATTTGTCATATATTCGAGAGTTCAATTGCTTGAAGAAGCCGCAGGGGTTTCAAGTTTCTTGGTAACAATGACGATAAACAAAGAAATATTTTCATGTTTTTCTGCATTTCCATTCGTCTAAAAGAAGAAAAGCGTTGCTTGAATTCGTGATCGCTCAAACGAACAGAGATCTTTTTTTAATGAGATAGAAATTATTGCATAATACCGCTAACAGAAACAGCTTCGAAAACACAGTCCAATGAGAAATTTTACCAAGGCACCGACAACAGAAAAATACCGAGAAATTTTTTGCCAAATATCTATAATAATGTAATATAATATTGTTTTTTTTAATGAAATACAGTAAAGCTGATAAATATTAGATTTAGAGTGCTTGTTATTGTTTTGCTGGCATAAACTATGGTAGTTTTTCATTTTTACGCTTAAATCGAAAGAACTTTTTATAAATCGAGTTCAAAGTGGTTTGTATATTTTTTTCGATGGTTTGTGATAAAAGAGGTCGATTTAGTTTAGATTGATTTACAAGAATTTTGAAAAGATTTTATAGTTTCACATAAACATTGTTTATAAAAAGGCTTTTAAAACGTCCTGAGTGGATCCGTTACAAAACATTGTAGACATCCGAAGTTCTAGAAAGATCTGATCCTGATGACCTTGAGGAACTAGCTAAATGTTATGACGATACTCTAAAATACCTCTTTGATAAACATGCTCCGTTAATCACAAAAGTGCTGATAGTGCGCACATTCTGTCCCTGGCATAATAATATTCATCAACTCAAAAGACTTCGCAGAAAAACTGAGAAAAAATGGCGAAAAACTAAACTGTGCGAGGATTTCGCTAGATTTAAATCAATAAAGAATCAAGCAACTAGAGCTATGAACCAAGCAAAAACTGAGTACTACAGAAACTTAATTCATGACAACATAGGTGATCAAAAGAATCTGTTTAAAGCTGTTAAATCATTATTCAAACAAAAAAGCGAACTCTCTTTTCCGGAATATCCTAACAATTTTGAACTGGCTAACAAGATTGGAGACTATTTTGTTGAGAAAATTGAGCTTATACGTAAAGGATTGGACGAATTACAACTGCTTCCATCTCAAAACCAAGAGTGGACTCCTACATTGAATTCCCAGCTCGACTCGTTTCGTATTTTGTCACAGAATGATGTACATGAATTAATATGCAAATTCTTGCATACCGGATCCCATGCCAACACTATTAGTTATTGAATGCTTACATGTTCTCGCTCCGATCATAACGAAAATTGTGAATACCTCCCTTACAACCGGAAAAGTGCCATCAAGCTGGAAGGAAGCAGTTGTCCATCCAACTCAAAAGAAACCTAATGTAATCGAGTTCGCAAATTTAAGACCAGTCAACAATCTGAAATTTGTCTCGAAGTTAACTGAAAGAGCTGTATCTAATCAACTTCATGATTGTCTCTCAGAAAACAACTTATATCCTAAAGTACAGGCTGCGTATTCGTCAATATAGTACAGAAACTGCATTATTAAAGGTACATAATCTAAAATCCTTACAATCGTTTAAGTCACATTTAAAAACACATTTATTTAAATGTCATTTTTATTCATAACTGCCCAAAATAATGAATCGATCAGCTGATCATTTTTTAATGTAAATTTAAGTTTTAAAAAGTTTTAAGCCTCATCTAAAACGTTTTTTTAAAATATAAATGGTATTTACTGGGCTACCTGTGGTAAGCCCAGTCATAAAATGGGTTTGTTTTTTCGTCGTGTACCAGACAAAATTTTTTTTCTCCCATGATGCGTCGCGGCGCCAGCCACTTTTTAGGTTGAGAAATTTAGTCGAGGTGTATGCAAAACAAACTCGCAAAGCAAGTCCGGAACTCAGCAATTTATTCACATTTGGTGCAATTAATAGGAAATCTATGTCAACAAATGTGCCTAAAATAATTTAATTGTTGTTGAACACATGCTTGAAGACGAATCTGCGACAAAAACCGTAAAACTGTGGACATGCGGCAGCCATGTTGAATTCAAGTATCTTGTTTAAAATATGCTAATATTTTGATGAATATCATTTTGAAAATTCGTTACTTATTACCTTAAAATTGCTAGATTGCTGCTGGATAAGCAACCCTTCGTGATGAAATCAACATAACGTGCGTAAACTAAAGTCTCAGTATATTTATGTTTGCAGAGGCATTTTTACTGTCAAGAGTGTATATTATAGCTAGTTTTAATACCGTTTAATTTCCAGGTAACATTGCAGCACTAACAACTATATTTAGGCAATGATTTTTTTAAGAACTTTGTTTCATAAACTTACATCTTTTATTTTTGAATGTTTATAAAAAATGTCAATAATTGTTGTCCTGCTGGTTTTGAATAAGAACACTCTATAAGTAAAGTCGCTTAATTTGAAATTAAAGTATTACTGATGTCACGAAATTTTGTAATGCAAGTTAGGAATAATTGCTCTCTGAATGCAATGGTTATAGATCGGTAGCACAATAAACATGCACAATTGTGTAACATGCATCAAAAATGCAAAATTTCCACAAATTCTTCCAAAGTCATGATAACACTTTTATTTCCACAGTAAAACACACTAAGGGCCAAGTCAGCAATCTTAGTTTTTACCCATAATGCATTGTGCACCCTACAACTGAAACATTTTACACACTTTTGGATAACACATTGCGCATTTTGAAATATCCTTATCAAAACAAAACTAATTATTAGTTAGTGTCCATCAAACAACAGTTAATGTTATAATGAAGCAATAATGTCTTCATGGACATCCCAGGCAACTTGATAAACTTTTTTTCGACCTCTGCCTCGCTCTATCAGCTCTGAACAAACGTAACGAACAGTGCCAGGAAACACAACAGCGATCTTCTTTTGATCAAGTCTGTACGTCATGTCAATCAAGTTGCCCCTTAAAAAGAAATGTCCTTTAAGAACGAGCTCCCAGCAGTAAATGCACACCCATAATCATCAGTGACATCATCTCTAAGTTCAACAGGGCCTTCACTGATAACTTTCAGCAGGTAATAATCATAACAATCATCTTCATCTGCTGCAATGGCAATGATGCTGTCTTTGCCAACAAGATCAGGAACGTGGACGTGGACAGGCTCAGCCACGGGAGTTTCACTTTTGGCTCTTGTGGTAGCAGCAGATGCCTCCCTCTGTAACATGATCTCATGCAAGCCATCGACCAGTTCCTTGTTCTGGCAGTCATCAAAGTTGTTGACACTCACCACAGTAACAGGATCGCTTCCTCGCAAGCACCTTGAATTGCTCTTGGGTGGTAACTACAGAGTGCAACTTACGGATGCCTTTAACAGTTTCAAACTTACGTCCCTCGCGATTACGTAAAATTGCATCAGGACCCTGAGATGGAACGTAAAAAAAAATTCTTCTATTCAGGCTGACTGATTTGGAGCGAGAGGGAAATGATGACTGTGCAGGTTTGGAGAAATGACTTGTTAGATGGTCACACAGATCTTTAGCATTGGTTATGCTTGCTGTTCCACGTACTACTGCAAGACTGGCCTGTTGTTTTACATGGGATCCAGCAGCATCTTGCTCGCCTTTCGCATGAGATGTTTCAAAATAGTTTCTTTCAATTGTGAACCCAAAATCTGCAAGTGAACATGACAAATCTCCAATACAGTGCCTTGACTTATACTGTGCTGCACAGCCATCTGTAAACTCGTGCAGTTTGGTGATGTTCATCTGCAGATCATCTGTGAGATATTTTCCCACTAGCAACTGGGCGTGGTGCACAGAATTATAGTCCTGTACTGGATCATCATAAAAATGTGTTCTTTGATGATGGGCTCCTGAGCAGTGCTTTCTTTTTCATCACGTGCAGATGCGTGTCGAAACAGGACAGTGATGTGAATACTTGCTTTGTTCACGTCAAAATACTGGGATTGGATTTCATTCTGTCCTCTGCAAGAGTAGCTCTCCGAGTAGTCACGGATGGAGACAACATGTCCAAGAGGTAGTGTTTCTAGTAGATCATCAAGCTGCTTTCTCTGCCAAATAGCCATGAACTGGTGGTAGGGGTAGTCCTCCAGCAGCTTAATGAAATACTGGAAAAGCTCCTTGGAACATGTTGCCTTGTGCACCAGTGCAATTTTCTTTTGTGGCTCTCCAGAACCTGTCACCTTGCCAGTGAGAACATAATCAAACCCTTTCACTTGGTGATGCCTTCCTCAGACTGCTCCTCTGGAAGAAGCTTAAAAAGGTGTGTGCCACTGTGGAAGTCGCTACCCTCAGGTTTAGGACATAGTGTCATTTCCACAGCTTCATTTAAAAAGACCAAGGGTATCTCAAGGGTGGGATTTTCATTCAGTTGCTTTTTTCGAAACTTGAGACATTCACTGAATACAATCCGTGCTTCTTCGTGTTTAC
>JAOEHV020131478.1:0-14601 GCA_025447995.2 Isaurus tuberculatus | reverse complement strand
TTTCAACTGACATCGATTGATTTTCGCTGCTTTGTATTTATCAAAAGTTACGTATGCGTGACATTAACCGTGAAAGGATCTATTCAATTTGAACGAATCGAGGGTCTTATTACAACGTTTCGTTTAATCAAAAACTTTTGTTGTTCTGACTTAAAATATAGAAATATTCTAGAGACACTATTCACTTTAATGTCCTTTAGGGAATAGATAAGATGAAACCTCCTTTTTAAATTTTAGAAATCTAATCACATGACACAAAAATGGATCAAAAGGAAACACGAATTTTTTTCTGATTACCAAATTTCCAGCAAGTTATATTTTCAGTTTTGTATAATTCAGGCAAGAAGTGATGTTTTTCGGATCTCCTCCCAACACCCCCCTCCCCCCACCCCCAATCCTTCTCCAAAGACTTTTTTCATAAATTATGTTTAGTTCACTAAACCCTTAAATCTAACTTTTTGATTGGTCTTTAGTTTTGGAAACAAGTAAGGATAGATTACGTTATGAACCAAACAAGCATTTTAAACTATATATTTTTTTATACATTGTATTCGTTGGCAGCTTCGTGCTTTAAGCAGAAATGGTTCTAATCTACGAACAAAATCGGGTTATGAACAACTTATTTTGAGCTAAATAAGAAGACAGTAGAACAGAAATGATAGTCGAAGCACTTAATGGTTGCCTGTGGAAACTGCTGTTGTTATTTCACATATTGTCGTAAAGTTAGTTATGTTCTATATAAACGATATTTTTGTTCTACAAAATTGTTTTTTGCATCTGTACTGTTGTTTGAAATTGCTTCACAGGGTGGGGAGGAAAGTTATGTGCTTTAGCTAGCTGCACGGAGATCGTCACTTTTGCAAACAGTATGAAACAGCGTGCATTATGTACCTAAACACATAAAATTTTTGTGAAGCATGCTGTTTCAGTGGCGTATCAAATAGAAACAAAAAAATCAATCACTGGGATATCAATTTATCTCAGCAGTCCAGATGATCAATTATATAATCTAGAACAACTTGATCCGTTGATGGACCTTACACAGAACCATTGTCAAAGCACAAAGAGACACTTGCTCTTGCTTTTGATAAAGTAAGGATCAATAAGTCATTAAAAACGTCTTGATTCGAAATAAAGTGCATTAAATTCATCTTAGTAAGATAAGATAAGTGTTGATAACGGTACTTATAACTCAAGTTTGTGTTATGTTTCCTCAACATTGACTCCAAATAGTTGACGTTCATTCTTAAACGATTACATCTTCGTTATATTTTAGAATCTCATACCATATGTTTATAGACATCTAAAACATATTTCCATTCAAAGTGTAACAAAGATTGAGTCTACGTTCGAAGAAGCAAAACAAAAAAAAATTGTTCAAGTAATGAAAAAGAAAAAGACGGCCGTATTTGTCTTCAACAGACAAGAACCAATTGATAAAAATTTATAGTAAAATCAAAAATGAGTTGCTTGAAATTCAAGACGTTTTCAGTGTCCGCATGCGATTTCACTTACTGCGGTATTAGCATTAAATTACGAAGGCTAAATGCACTCGCGCCAGGGAGCGAAAGATAAATCGGGAAGTACCAGCCGCGAAAAAGGATGTTTACTGCATAACTCTCATTTGCCACTCAGACGGTGGTCAAAATAATCACAAACACTTTGCTGGTATTTGTGATTTGTAGATTTGGCAAAGTTTAATAGCTTTTCCATGTGACACTGGGGTTAATATCTCAAGCATAGCAATTTTTTAGTATGGCAAGAATGTTTAATAGACAGAGACAAAACTAATTGAGGGCAAGATTTGATAGCTTGCTACTTGGAACGATGAACGAATCAATGTTTCCTATCCGAACCCTTGAATAAAATGATTTCTCAGAATGCAATTAAGCCGTGAGAATTTCCCTGTTTTAAAAGATCCTTAGGTTTAAAGACGTTGTCATCTTTTGGTTATACTTATACTGCGCAAAAGAGTTCTTGCGGATTTGAAAAAAAAATTGAACCATAGAACTTCAGATAAAATTTGTATGACGAAATCACTAAGAGTTTTAATCAAAGCGAATCACAGTGGTTGCTGATTATGAGTATTCGTGAACTGGTATTTCCAACGAGTGTTTAAAAGGAATTTTTTATAAATACACAAATATATCTCGCAACAAACATAACCTCCTCAGTGTTTTAGTTCACAGTTCCCAGAAACCTCATGAACGTAAAAAATCACGGTAAAGCGTTCCTAACTCCGTTTTAAATCAGTTTAAGTGCACAGTTTAAAACAAAGTAAGAACAAAAGAGAAACATCAATGGTAGAAGTTGCAGAAAAAAATTTAAAATTTTTAGTTATAGAGTATCAGAAAAATTTTACAGGTTCTTAATTAAAAAAGGTGCAGCATGCTTTCTTGAAGCAATATTAAAACTACGAGTTAAGCTCTGTAAAAGATTTTGATGTTTTTGAATTTACGGTATACGCACTTGTTCATTATCAGTGATATGTTTATTATTAAGAAAAAAATAAGTAAACTTACAATTCTTAATCACGTCTTTTTAAAAAACGATTTTTTTTCGTCCCAGTTGCAAACAAGAAGCATTCAACTTTTAGAAATTCCATTTTTAGTACAATCAGAATGACGAAATGCAAAACATTTTTGAAGTAACTTTGAAATTTTACGCACTTTTAGCTCCAAACTTAATGCGACACAAAAATATTTTTGCTCACTAGTGCTTCCATTGATAGTTTTCATGTTGGTTTGCCTAGTGGGAAATTTTCCCACTATCGAGACAACTCCAAAATTCATTTTTGTCCGGAACTCCTGCCTTTTCGCCTTAGGATTAAGCGATAATCACATAACACAAAACAAGAAAACAAATGCAATTACCAATTTCCGCCTCTAATTAACTTTGAATTAATAAAACCACAACTTACTAACCTTTTAGTTCGTCATACTTTGGCGTGCTCGGATTTTTTGTCGGGCCGGCTCGGGTTTGCAGAAGAAAGAGAGCCGCGATGAAACTTATGCAAAGTTGCGTTTTCATGTTGTTGACGAAGCGTCTGTGTGCAGAATGCAACATGAGAGTTATTTTCGAAGAATATATAGGCTTTGTTGGTATTCTGATAATGCAATATCCAATGAAGCTCGTATTCTGTTACATTTCAATATGTTTTAAAAGTGGCCATCAAAGTAGGGTGTTAAGCGGTACTAAATCTCATAAAAATATGTTCCTTAACAATTGCCTTAAAATACTGAACTACAACTTTAACTAACAGAAAGAAAATCTTTTATATAGGATTTAAAATACAAGGGTACATTACATTTTTGCTTTATTTTTCTTCCCTTCTACAAAGAATATCGTGACTATTTAATTTTATTTTATCAAATCCTTTTTTACAAGTATCATGACATTAATTAAGCCTGATTCTAGCAGCTTCCATTTATCAATTATGCAAGAAAGTTATTTAAAAAAAAGCGAGAAAAAAAAAAGAAACACACAAAAAAAAGGAAATACGGAAAGTAATTTCTTTAAATTATTCATTTTGTTTTTAGTTTTTATGCTCTTTGGCATATAATGGTTCATTTTCTGTTTACACTTTTTCATATTGAAAAAATTCAAAGGAAAAAAAGCAAAGGGCAAGAGGCAAAGAATTAAAATACCAAAATAAATTTATTATCAAAACACAAAAGAAAAGAAAATAATAGCAAGGTATTCTTAAAATTTTCGATTTACGAAAAATAATGTCTACTGAATTATCTTTAAGTAATCTAAAAAGGCTGCAAAACACACACAAAAGAAACAAGAAACATTTTCAAATAATTACTAATGTAATTTGAACAATCGTACGAAAGACTAGACTGTTTATAAAAAAAATCAAAAGTTAATGAACGCATTGATAAAAGTAAAAACGCATTAAAAATTCTAAGAGTTCTTTCTTGATTGCATTCTGATAAAGGAAAAGAGGGATTACTCTTCAGTTGAGAATTCTTTTTGGTTCTCAACGTATCATTTTATTAAGTATAATCATATTACGACATTCGATTAGATCTCTATTATGATTACTCTATTGACAGAATCAAACCCGCACTCATAGAATGTTCTGGTTGGTAAAACAACCCTTCAGAATGGTAGGGGTTCTAAAATGTGCTTATTAATTGTCATTCTTATCATATCTAAAAGTAAAGATAATTTTCTTTCTTTGTGACAAAAATGAGCACATACAACAGAGTTATGTAAAAAGTACTAAGGGCAATCCAGGAGGAATGAAGTTTGTTTTGTATTTACGTATGTTTTTACAGAGGGAAAAAATTCAGAAAGAAACAATGCATTTGGTCGATTACTTCTCTATACTCACGCAAAATTGTGTTGAAAATACTTGGGTGATTTGTTTAATAAAGTCGAAACTTGTGATTCTTGTTCCGATGTAGCAAGGCCCTCCGCCGTCCATTATTCTAAGCTAGTAAAAGTGTATATCTTTGACAGAAAGCGGTTTCTTTTTCATTATATTTATACATAAAAAGATTATTGCCAATATTCTCTAAAAGGAAAATTGAGAAAATGAGAAATAGTTGTACAACTCAAAGACCTCACGTCGATTTTTAATGGCTGTAACTGTAAGTTTAAAGACTGGACTAGAAGCAAAAAGCTTTCATTTTGAAAACAAACTAACTAGGTTTACAAACCCTATGACCTCGTTTGTTTATGAATACTATAAAGTTACTTTAAAGTCCACTTTTCCTTTCCCACTGTTATTGTAAACATTTCATACATTCAAACCAACAGCAACCTTTGAAGACCTCGTATCATTAAAGGGTCGAGTGTAAGTTTCTACATATAAAACCAACTGTAAAATCACGACTAAAACCAATGATGTAAAAACTGTTTAACTAAAATAACAAAAAAAAAAAAAAAAGAAAATATTAAAGCAGTATTTAGTGAAGTAAAAGTTCTTGTGTCGCTTGAGGAAATTACGTTGCGCTTAAATATTAGAATGTGCGGGTATTGCAAAACTTTTCAACAGCTTCGGATAAATTTCCAAGTTCTCTGAAGGTTTAAAGGTTATTCTCTCTCCAACACTACTTATCTGACCAAGTCGAACATATGCAACGAGCTTTTAATATAGCCTGCCCACGATTATCATTTACTCTGCGTCGCTGGACTTGGCGAACCTCACCACACTTAACCAAATCCTCTTACATGAAAATCCATCATCAACCTGGCAATAAATTAAGAGCTCTACTTCCTAGTCAAAAGTCTCATCAATACAGCTTACAACATCCACGAACATGCAATCTTTTTAAATGCAGTACAAATTGTTTTAAATGCAGTTTTATTCCAAAATGCAACGGCTGGGACAAGTTATAGATATTCTAATTTTTAATTATGTAAATATCATTTTTTTCAAGAACTTTACAAAATGTTTGCAAATTGATTTTCTAATAATAATTTCTAGAATTCAACCGAAATTATTTTTTGTCTTAGGAACTAATAAAGTTTATTGACCGACTTTTGACAACCCAAAATTGAATTCTTTAAGTTGTTTCATCCATAATTAGTGTAAACAACTGAACTTTCGAGCGATAACAACAAAACGAAAAAAAAAACCAGTTGCTCTGGTGAAGGACGCTCTAAACGTTGATTCTTGTCAACACACTTTTTAAAAAACATCCTTGTTTTAAAAAAAACTATTCAACAGTTTTGCTACGTGTGGGTCAACCATGAACAGTATGCTGTATGAATTGAGTTTTAGAAGTTAAAATATTTAACAATTATTACTATGCTAAAGACTCGGTTTACAATCTCAGCAAGTTTTGCTCTAGAACCATGTGCAGGTGTGCATTTTTGGTGAGTGCCGATTGGAGAGCAGTCGTGACTAATTTCTTTATAAAGAGCGGTTAAAATTTTGGATTAACATCCAGTGTTCAAACTCCGGTGTCAAAAAACCCCATTAATGTTTTTTGAACACTGATAAAAGCAAAAGCCACATTATTGGTTTGAAGAATTTGTTGGAGAAAGTATAATGAATTACAAACCACGTTAAGCTGCACTGAAGCTTATGTCAATATCAAGTTACGTCAGAGCTTTCACTACGAGTGCTTAAGTCAGAGTCGTTTCAACCTAAAGTTAAAGGTTTTTTTAGGAGCAAAAAAATCACTTTGAATTTGGTTTTATCATCAATCAATTTCTTTGTGCAATACACAACAATCAATCTGTGTTTTGTACTGGAACAACAGTAAAAGAGCTACATGAACTACTACGCTTGCTAACAAGTTATGGCGATCCAAGTTTGTGGATTCAGTATGCTAACGGAACTTGCCAACATACACGTGTTAGCGCAAATACAACAAGGTTATGAGGAAGCAAATATGTAAATTTGGAAATCTAAAAATTGAATGTCGTGAAAAGGCAAACGCCAAAGATATTGAAAAAAAAACATCAACTCTAATAGGCGTTTTATTACTGTATCTCATTCCATGCAGCATATTTTGATTTTTTTTTAATTGATGAACTTGATAATTCTGTTATTGATTTATAATAATTGAACTTTCACTTTATAGTCTTAAGCATGCAAGAATGATTTGTAGAAAAACGGTTCAAATGTCACAAGCACATAAAACTGAAGTTGATTGATTTAAAAGTCTTTTTGGATTAACTTTGTGATAAGCAGTAACTTAAATTAAAACCACTTTATAAAAGTCAATTTGGCATATGTAAGAATGATTTGTAGTAAAAACAGTTCAAATATCACAAGTATAGATTAGATTGAAGTTGATTGATTTAAAATAATCTTTTTATATTAACTTTGACTTTGTGATAGAAGCAGCAAAGTATCATAAACAATAATTTAAATTCAAATCACTTTATAAAAGCCATGACCAAAAAGCTTATTGACTATTTATCTTATCTCGTAAAAGGTGTTGAGAAATCAAAGTGACCCAGTCTCTTGGCATTTTTTATTAGCTGTGACATCTATGGGATAAAGTTTCATTCACGTTACTTTTGCAATGATTTTCGCTTTATATAGTGTTTTGTCAAAAGGATTTTAGACGACTGCTTGGATAACTCTAGTTTTAGTAATATAACATCACGTTGAAAACAATTAGCTTAAGATCTTTACCTGATGGTTTCCCACAATCTGGGCTTTTGGCAAAAGTTTACTATTGGTTGACATATCGCAAGAAGAACGTTTAGAGTCTAGCCATTACAAAAGTATCACTGGTCATACATCTTTAGTAGGGATGCCGAAAACGTGATCATCATAGATCAAACATTATTTGCCTCAATTTCATTATTTCAAGGCCGCACTATCACCCATCCACTTTCATCATATTATTTGTCCTGTTCTGATTCTATAATTAAATTTTTAAGCTTCTAAAATAAAAAAGTACCTGGTTACTCAGTCGCAGTTTCAAAAAAAAAGTGTAAAAGTTTCTCCAAAAAGAAAGCCAAGGTCTCCAGTTAATATGTCCACTTCAAACTCCTTGCTCTGTCTGGGGCTTGTTTTACTTGGTTCCGAAGAAAAGGCAGCGAAAAAAAAACGCCATCCCCATGGGAAATCCAGTGGCGAAATTAAAATGTTTATCGGACGAAACACGTCATCCAGATTGTTTTTTCAGACATTCAAAATCATCGCTAGGGAATGATGCACCCTTATGTCATTTCGTGTCCGGAAATTCCTGGATCTTGTAGCTGTGCTTGATTGTGTGGGAAAACCTTCTTGTAAAACTCTCCCTGACAAATTTCGTCATCCTTGCAAACTTTTGCTGGGTAAAAGCCATATAATAACTGCCTTCTTGGCTGAGGTGCAATGGGGATGGAAATGTGCAGGGGGAGGGACGGGAAAAGGTCGGTGTCATTCAAATACTTTTCTCCTGTAGATTTGACGCAAAAGCTTCTTTAAAAGCTTATAATTTAGGAGAAGGGCAAGGGAGTATCTTCATTTTGGGGAATGGAGGGTAATTAGGGTCTTCCTTTGTTCGACTGTAGCTATTGATTATTGAATATGCAACGCACCAAAATAATCATTGGCTCGTTACTTCGGTCCAGCCTTGAAAGATACAGCTGAAAAATCTTGGAGGAATTTTACTTTTATTCGAACCAAAACATTTTGTCCGGAGCTCGAATAATCATTTTCCTTTATTAAGTTAGAAATTAAAAAAAAGAGACCCTTCCTACTGTATAATTATGATTTCATAAAACACGTCTTTTTTTATAAGAACCAACTTTTTAAAAACACTCAAATATGTCTCTATTTGACCAAAGTGATAACAAAAGGAGGAGCTAAAAGCAAGCTCCGGCAAAAATTTTAGATCGACAAAATCTAGTACTTTATTAGATCAATACACACAGACTTGCGAACTTCCAAATACAACTTTAATAAGGGCAATTATCTAATATTTGTTAAAAGTTTGCAAGTTTTTTGATTGGAGGATCGCAAGCTGAAAAAATAAAGAAGAGTTTTTGACTGAATTCGCAAGAAAATTAAGAATTACTGAGGCTCAACTAAAATTTTGCTAGTTCTTATAAAAAAGTTATTACGTTTTCTACTAGATTGCTATGTAGATTACGAAGCTACATTCTTTTAGCGTGAATAAACTCACTAGCATTCGCGCCGGATGGTTTATTCTGTGCTACACCATACTGACAAGTCCCAAGAAGGACAAACCAGCTGTCTACGGTTGCAAATTCTGACTTAACCGAGCGCTTAACCATGTTGGTTCACTGACAAGCTTCTCTTTAAGTTAGTATATCAGTCATTTATTCATCAGTTTCGTACTTCTTTTTAAACCATTCTTAAACTTTCGCCACTTGGAATCTCATTATCCTTATTAATTAAGAATGCGTCCTGAAGGTTTAAAACTCAATGTGTAAATGTGACAAAAACACATTAAGAATGTGTTAATGAATGTCTTTTTAAAATCTTATTAAGCAACCAATGTTGGCTTAGTTCGTAATTTTTAACAGGTTTACCGTTCAATTACTTGTTAAAGTGTAATTTACAAGTCCAATAAGGTCAGTTTGTAACATAACAAAACTGTGAATCCATTTGACCCTAAAAGTTATAAGTACTGAAACTGACTGAAAGTTACTAAAGTGTTTTTCTTGCACATTTTTGATGTTTTCTGCTATTATTTAAGTTTTTGTTTATTACATATGAAATAATTATAAAGAGCTAAAAAAGTCACTTTATTGAACCTCTTTGGTTACTAACAGTTTTAAATACTAACACTGATGTAATATTGAAATATATTAATCCTTTAGCATTATTTAAATGGGGGATACCAAGTTCTCATTAATTGGAATTCATTTGCAGTAATCAGCTAGCCCCAAGCAGTAATGCAATGATTTTGTTTTTCTTTGGTTATTTCTATTTAAAGACACAGCCCCAGGGTAAAATGCCCTTGGGGAAATTATTTCATTAGACTCTATGGGGTAGTTAATTTACAAAGGAAGCTCTAGAAGGTTTCATACAGATTTTTTCACCACAATTAATAGCACTTGCTGTTGAATTACGAGGTAGGCTAATTAGAAATGTTTTGAACAAACTTATTTTAACCCACCCCTTAAGCAATGTTACCTTGTTATAACATTTTATCGAGTATCCTAATTATATTATAAATTGATCTTTTCAATATATCTTCTTGAATGTTTTAACATTTGAAACCTACTTATCAATAGCTTCCGACCTCGCACATCGTTTGTTCTATTATGCCACACCCAACAAGGAATTAGGCCGTAACCTACCGCACACCATCCAAGTTTATCTAACGGGCCATGCAGATCAGAACGTTTTAAAAACAGTTTATTTTCCCCAATGGCTTTTAAACAGACTAAATGATGGCTGAAGTTTCATAATCAGTGACAGTGTTTTTAAATTTAAGAACATTTCAGGTAGATAATTTTAAAGATTTGTTATGGTAATTCAGTTCCTTTGGGCGGCATTAGGAAATTTAAAGGCTGTTTAATATTCACAAACAAATCGTCGCAAACTGATTGCATAACGGTGCTTCCCAGTAGCAAATGCAAACCGTTTGCTGCAATTTGCGGGATACACTTTACTTACACGCTTTTTTTATAAGAACAAACTTTATGAGGACACCCAGGCTGACATTTGCCCAAAAATTAAGAACAAGCGGAACAATCACCAGGCTGAAATTTTGATCAGACAAATTTAAGAATTTTATTTAATCCTAGTACACAGATTGAGATTTACATGTAAATCTATAATAACATTTCTAACCGCTGTTTTTATTTTTCGCATACCGCTGGATGAAACAATAACAAACACGCACGAAGATGACCGCACGGTTGAAAACGTTTTAGGAATTTTAAAACAAAATTTAAACTTTTAGCCTAGGATTTTAACAATAATTTTTATAAGCAAAATATTATGACAAACACGCATTTCTTAGACCCTTTTTATTGTTCTGGGCAACTAATCCACTGTTTGGAAATATCAGGAAATAACAACAATTTAAGAACAGTTTGAGGGTGAAGTCGCCAAAAAGGTTAAGAACAGACCAACCTAAGCTGAAAGTTAATGGTTCTTATTAAAAAGAAAGCGTGTACTGCGCAGGACATAATGACAACAAAGTGGCAGTAAAGATAATATTTTTGCTAACTATAGGTCAGTCTCTGAAGTTTTGGGATACAACAATAAAAATAGGTTATATTACTTGGAAATGTCAACTGAAAAAGCTTTGTTGACTCGCAAGTAATCCTCCCCAGACCCCCCTCCCCCCTTCCTTCGCAAAACCTTTTTTTCCTATCTTTAAAAATTTTGAACTGTGTGGGAGACGAGGCTTAATTAAAGCCTGTAAATTTATTTTTGTTTTACTCTTCTTTTTTAAGAGTCTAACATTATTTTATAAATATCATATTATTATAACTGCAACCATTATCATTGCTACTGTTATCATGATTCTAATTAACAAATAAGTATAGTATTTGTTTGTTTGTTTAGGCATATATTAACACACCACACAGCTTCGATTTACATTCCAATGTTAACAATTGTTTGTTTTATTCTTTTTGCTTGTAATTAGAACGCATTAAGTTTTGATAGTATTGATTATGATGACCTGCGTCAATGTTGTTAAACAAAGTTGTATAAAGTTTTATGCTAAACACGGAAAAATCACCGAGGTTTCGGACGTTGTCTGTTTAGGCACATCTTCACTTCGGCGAAAGACTTGCTTCCGAAACGTCAGCGATCTCTCTCCTTCTCTCTTCACCTGTGTTTACCATAAACTATAATACAATTAGTTTTAATGGTATTGCATGATTGACCCACTAAATTTGACCTGCTTCGAAGAGCTATGACTTCGAAGCTCAGTAGATAAATACTGCACCAGTACCACAGAGGTCATGGGTTCTTGACGACCCCTTGAAGTCTGATATTTTTCCAGGCTTCCCTTTCGCAATTATTTTAAATTGCCTACATAACCGCGAAGATTGTTGCATAACATTGCTGATTTTTATCTTTATTGCTATAAACAAACATGAAAGACCCCATACTGTTAAATAAAGAGATTTTTCTCAACTGCAAACTGCGTGTCTAAGAGAGTGCGCGCATTATCTGAAAAACTCAACGCAAACTGTTTTCAATTACAAGTACAAAGTGCAAATTTTTTTAACTTTTGACATGTGCCTTCCATTCTTCTTCTTCGTCCATTTCATTTCTTTAGTTTTCTACGTGCTATTAAACTAAAAAGATTTATCACTAGCAAATGTTAATTCAAGAAATACTTTATAAGTCAAACAATTTAAAGATATCAAACAAAAGAAGAATCTTAACCGCCATCACTTCCACTTGGGTTTTAAAAGCAGGTATCTGGGTACCATCTGTCAGAAGATACGGGAAATGTAGATTTTTTTTCCGGCTTCTAGAAGCTCCCGTCTAGAAAATGAGACAACATTAGTAATAAGTTTTAATAAAATATGTGTATTGCGTTTCACGATTTCTCCAGCACAGCATTTTGACACAGAGGGTTTTCATAAGTTAGGTTCAAGATACTGTGTTTATACAGGCCTGAACTTTTGACATTTAAATCGCAATCCTTCTTGCACAATCCTTCAACGACTTTCTATGGGGCAAATCCTGCTTGGAAAATGCTTACCAGCACGAACTAGGAATCTTAATTGTATTACATTAATCGTTGTTACATTTAATAGATACTTCTTTCAACGAATGTGTTACTATTCATATTGTCTTTTTTAACTTTCGGATAGCAAGCAACTGAACAGGTTTGATTTTCGTACTTTCCAAACTTGCTTAGGAATATTCTTGTGTTTGAATCGCCTAAACGTTGGGGTTTACAGTAATAGGATTTACGTAATCACCTAGATAATAGCAGCTACAGTGGTATATCCACCAAGAATAGAGGTTTCGAGAATAACAGTGTTTTATCCAGCTATGTAGGGTTCGAGGTGTTAAATCCACCTATGACAGGGCTTACAGTGTTGTATTGCACCTAGGTAAGGTTGTAGCCCTTAGCTCAGGATTTACAGACCTGTATAAAGTTGATTTTAGAGTAGTATACACATCTTGGATAGGTTTAGTTACAGCATTATATCCATCTAGGGCAGTTTCCTTTTAGCATCCACTAACCTGTGAAATGTATATTTTCAGGGCTGAATTTACCAATTATAATTTGTTCTGTTTCTTCTCATATATCACTTTAGATTAAGGTTGTTATTATTGTATCTACCTTTCGTTGAGCTTATTTTGTCATTAATTTTTCCAGTTAATAGTATTTTATTCACTTAGGTCCGAGTTTATTGTGTTGTTTCTACCTAAGTTAAGGCTTTAGAATACAGGACTGCATCGAAATCTGTCGAAAAAAATTTGTGGACACCTTTCGTCAACGAGGAGCACAAGAGAAATTCTGCTAAAAGTCGAAGTAATGCCACATTACCATCATAATTAATCACTGATATCATCAATGTTTACATAACTTTAAGTATGAAGTATTTACCATCAAAAACACTATCAAAGAACAAACAGAATTTATCGAAGGCAAGTTTAATTCTTTTTAGTTCACATACCAACTTATTTATTTACTTGTCCTTGGAAAATGGCTCTAGATGAATTCTAGATATTGATAGAAAATTGAAAATTTGTAATCATTGTATGTCACTTTACTATAAGGAAAATCTTTCCATTTTTGCAAAGTATGAAGTGATACAATGACAAGATAATAAGGTTGTCATAATTTACCGTCGAACTCAAGCCATTGCATAGTCTTGACTGCTAATTTTAATTTTTTTGGTGGGGGACTTACATATATAACCTGCGCCATAGACACTCTATTAATCTGGAATAGACAGTCTAAAAGAGCCTGGGCCGGCTGCCTTGCAGGCTATTACATATACAGTATTTTTATCGATAAATGAGGAACCATTATAATTTGTAGTTCTAGTCTGTAGGATAGTGTTTTTATCCTTATAAATAGTCAAGAGGCAAATGTAATTAAGCTAACTTATTATTATTAATAGGGCACTAAAAATCTTTTCTATTGCTAAAACCTGACTTGGTTTATGCTTCCTCTAAAACTTTCAGGGCGAAATACTCATAATGGTGAACCTCATGCATGCACTTGCCATGCAGCGTCATTTAAGAAAGTCTTCTAACCTGCAGCAATAAGCTCACTACACATCTATATATTAGCTAAAACGTTTCTTCCTAAATGCTTCAGGGAGGGGTGCTGTAAGTGCAAGCGTGCCTTAAAAAAAGTCAATTTTTTGTGGTTTTGCAGTGAAAAATGCAGGTCATTGACCTTTCCATTTTGCTTTTAAAACACTTATCTACACTCTTTTTTTTAATAAGAATATTTCTTTTCGGACCGTGGCTGAATATTCTTATTTTTTGTTCAAGTTTAGGCGGAAAATATTCTTAGTTTCGGGAATATCGGTGACGAACTGTCATTGCCATTGGCATGGACTGGTCATGTATTGATTTTGTTTTCTTTGACATTTGTTTTTCTTGGCTTTGCCATTTGGGATTAGAATGCAATTGCTAAACATGTAATCAGTAATAAGATTTTTTTCCAAACATGCAAAATTATATTCTTAACAAAATCTGAGTCTCACCATTATTCTTAAATATTCTTAAAATTTGGCTAATTTAAGCCTTAAAAAGTATATTCTTAAAAAAAAGAGTGTATCAAAATGGTTGCTATTTCCGACAACTATGGTGATCTACCAGTGTGCTTTTTATAACACCACGGGCAAAGAAACGTTAATTGATTGAGTGGCGCCCCGCTTTTTGGCACTAACAGCTTATCTAGCCTATACCGACCGCTGCGAAATAGATGTTGAACATATGATAAAAGAAAACAAGATTGCCTCAATGTGCGGTGTTGATGACTTTTTAAATAACATTTCAATACGTATTAATTGCTCAAAATTCACGAATTCCATAACCACTGTGAGGTCTTATGAAAAGTAATATCGATTATAAATACTAGAACTTCAGACATTCCTTATTGATTGAATAAATTTGTCAAAAAATGCCGACGTTCTTTTCGTTATTAAGCCTTCAAATTTTAAGATGATGGCCATTTGGAAATATTTGATTTGCTTGTGGTCTTAAGTTGGAGTTAATGTTTGGGT
>JAOEHV020131375.1:0-14607 GCA_025447995.2 Isaurus tuberculatus | reverse complement strand
TATACTGGAATAAAGATTATAATACATTATTATGAAAAAAAAAAAAATATATATATATATATATATATATATATATATCAAAATGATTACTGAATATCTGTCATACTAACTTAGATACGAAGAGAGTATCTATTCACGTGAATGCATGATACCAATTGATTTCTATATAAAGTAATTTGATCTCAAAACATCGCGTTTTCTGATTGGCGCACTAGATAGGAGAAATGTTTCATTCAACCAGTCAGAAAGCAGATTCATAGTAGATTTGCAAGAATCTTCATAACCCTTAAATGTATAAATGGTAAAACTAAATTGTATCAGTTTTATATTATAGTATGTGTGTATACCGGAGGTTTAGCCTGGCTGGGACGTAGGCTAGTGAAACTGGACAACTACGATAGACCATGGTTTCCTCTTCCCGACTCTGTAGACCAGGCCCCGGGTTTCGCTGAGCTTTGGCTGATCTCAACCAGGTAGTTCAAACTCAAAGGGGTTTTCAAGTTTTCTGGTTTTCTTTAGGATATCATATTCCCGGTTTTCCCCATCAAGAAAATTCGCCATTACGCATGGCGTTTCTATGTTTGTCTCGAGCCACCCGGCAAACCTTATTATCACCATTATTACTATTTTTAATAATGTGACTCTGTGGTACAGTCGGTGTGCAAAGCGCAACATTATATGTTTATTTTTTTCTCTTTTGATTTATTTGGGGTCAATTGCGCGTAAAGCTAATTGCAAATTGATTGATCTCATCTGTCATGTCAAAGGCTGCACTTCATCTTTTATCTCGTCACTAGTTACAATACGGGTCGATTAACACAGCACCTCTGCATTTCCGGGACAAGCAATCACATTATACCCCAATTAGTAGAATCTACGCGATTTCTGCTGTTTTAAAACTGTACTCTCAAGCCACATTTTTTATAGAAAAATCAAAGAGTGAAAGGATAACGAATTTTCTTAAAATTCTGTACGGGTCCAAAGTTGGCAGCATATGAGGTACTGAATATGTTTGTTAAGTCTGAATATTGTAACACAGGCAGGCGTCGCTTTAACACCGCTCATTGTAATTGTCAATCGTTTTTACATTTCATTCACTTGTTCGTGACACATACTGAACAGAAAAACGCTTTAAAATCTCTTTCTTTCCATTTACACCACTTTATAGCATGCTTTATAACATTGCGCAGCAGTTTATTTATATACGTTATTACCTTGGTATGCAGGCAATTTTGACATATCATACCAAGAAAAAAATCTGCACATTGGTTCATATCACTTTAAAAGTTGAATGAATACTGAAGGTACGAAAAGGTTATTTTGAATTAACTTCACATAATTCGAGGTTGTAAATTCATTGTATCAAATAAGTCTTAAAGGGATTCTTAACAATTTTTTAAATTCATTGATATGAGTAAAAGGAATATTATTTTTAAGTCCAAACAAAGCGAGAAAAAGTTTTAACATATCGCGTTGCCAAAATAGTTAGAGATAAAAAGCAAAGTTTATTAATAAGCCACGTGAAAGGTAAATATTTCAAATTGTGTTGCACTGTTTTTGTTCTAAAGCAACAAAATAGTTTCACAACTTCCATGCTAATTTTCTCGAAAATTTATGGATCTTTCGATCGGTGCTTTGTTGCACTCTTTAACTCATTTGCTACAATTTAAATTGATAAGGAATCGTCCTGGAAATAAGGAATGTTGCTATCATTGGATTATATGATTATAAATTGCATCGCGTGGTTTATTAACTAGGGTTTTCCTCTATTAACCGGCTGTGGTACAATTTGTACTGCGTTTTTTCATTAACGACATTATGAACGATATTCCCGGTTATACACGCAATATTGTATTAAGCAATTTTTTTGTTGCAATTTCATTTAAATTTCCATTAATTACTTCTTTAAGGCGACTGGACGGATAGTTTTTACAGCAGGATCATTTATTTCTGTTTTAGAGTTTCGTATGTCAAGTATAGTATTGATAACTAAAAGTATCTTTTCGGTATCGGCTAATTAACAAATAGACCGCGAAAACGAACTACACGTAAATGGCGCGTGAAGCTAAAGTCGACCACAATAGCTTTCTACTCAGAGTGTATGAGGCCAATATTTATTAAGCCCCCGCCTCTCCAATAACCCCCCCTCCCTCTAAAGTGCTTGCAAACAACAAGCCTCGCGGGGGGCTTAATAGAGAAAATACGATAATCCTATTGTTATCGTTTTCCTAAATAGCTTTAATAATTGAAAATATTTTCTTTGGAAAGAATTTTTAAGCGCGCGTTTTTAGTTTCTAGTAAAGTAGTGATATCTTTATTTTAATAACGCCCTGATTTTGGTATAATATGAATGTTTTCTTTTTTTCATGTTGGTGTAGAAGATTTTCTGACTCTTATTTGAAAACTTGTTATCTTTACATATAAAAAGAACATCACCATATACGGTAACATGGTAATTATTCTTTCATGAAGAGATACGAAAGTCATCTCATGTAAAAAATCTGTTAAAGAAGCAGTGCGTTCACTAACCTCAAATAAAGCTCGGTTTTTCCTTCAGGGTAAATGCCCAAATATTCGTAATAAAGTCTTGGCAAAGGACTATAAAGATTAATTATAGATTGCAAAGCTGTTCGTTTTTAATATATTACAATTAGCATCAGTCCACTAGTGATTAACGTTTGCAAATCCTGCATCATTCTAATTAGCTACGCTACTGGCGGTCTATTATCAATAGTCTGCAATAGCAATAAACTCGTGTTTCTTTCACAAATAGATAGATTTTCATTAAATATTTTTCAACTCTATTGATGCCATATTGTCTGACTGTTGTGCGATACTAAAATATCTCGTTCTCAAGCCTCACGAGCAATATTGCACTCGTCCTCGAGGTGTTACCTGAAACTGTTGCTATCTCTCTTCTTATCTATTAAACTCAGTGTTGATAGAAAATTGTCTTCAGAACGCGGCTTTTGGGTGACAAAACTACTGGTAACAGCTGTTAAACCATATTCACGATCGATCAGTTTGCTATGACTTTTTCAATGGTGTGTAACATCATGTTTTTAATTTCGACATTGTCTTGAAAGAAAGTTAAAATTATATATATAAAGCGTAGTTAACTTAACAGTCTTCCCATTTATATGACTTTCATTTTTTTTTATCTTAAAAAAAACATTTTTACTAATACGCCGATTAATAATAATAAGCCGTAGTTTCCTAACTAGCATTGTCAGTTTTACAATAGACGCTTTTGTAGCAGTTAAGCCTAAGGTCCTCACATTTTACTTGGAAAAACTAGATATGTAATTTAACAAAGCTTGAAAAATTATTTTTAAAAATGTTCAACTTTGATGTCTGACGCATCATTGAACACAGGAAAAATGTTTTTTAGAATAGTTTTAAAGTATTACTTAACTTTTTTTTATCTCTTTTGAACATATTGAACAAATTTGTATCATATTGCACAAATTTAGACAAAGTCAAAAAGCTTGCATCACAATCCTGAAAGACATGAAAAAAAAGTGTTCATGACCGTAATCTAGTCTAGCGACGTAAAATGAGTGTTGTTCTTTGAGGGTTATAGTCTCCCCGCGCGCAATGAAAGTTACAGATCCGTATTTCCAAATGATGCCGTTATATCAAACTGCAGAAAATAACAACTAGCTAGTGAACTACAATAGTGTGCCAATACAAAAGAAATGCAAAATACCGTGGTGGCGAGTCGTAAGTATTTCAATGACGAAATTTCAGAGGCAGGGAGAGGGGTGTAAGCCCCCAAATACAATTTTCATTGTACATTAAAACAATTTAAAAGGTCTGTTTTATAAAACTTTTCAACCAGCAATATTTAGATGAAGATTACGCTTTTACTGCCCTTTATTTTTTTTTCTTGCAATAGTATAATTAATACTTTTAGTTTTCAGAGTTAAAAAATCTCCGGCTCAGTTCGTAATTATTTCATTTTTCTTTTTATATTTGCTTCGCTTTTTGCGTGAAAGTTTTGTATTGAATTAAAAAATTCTTTGGAATAAGATGTACTAGTTTGAGCAACAGTGTGTTTAAATCACATTTCGAAGGATTAAGCCTAAGGCCAATCTGTTAATAAATCTGGATGACTATAAACCGCTAAAGCAGATGGTACTTTTTTAAAAAGACAGGCCACCTATCCCAATGGTTTGTGAGATAAATGGCATGCAGCTTTCATTTGGGTCAAAACATGATCATAACGCCCAATTTCTTTGTATTTTTTAACGAAACCGTCTATAATAAGCTGCTTTGAGTATAGAACTTAATGCAGTCAAATTTGTATTTTTTCTGCAAGGAGGGGAAATCTGATGGCCTCCCATCGAGCACAAACCAATAGGACAAAGACATTAGAGCATTTGGCATCTCACATATACACCTGGTGTTAAAATAAGGTTGAGGGAACTTCTCTTTTCCACTGCCAGAATGCAAACTTATAAGTAACAGCAGTAACAAAAACGGGACTAGATAACACGGTAGACTTTTATCAAAATGAAAGTCTTTCGGTATAAAAAGTCTTTTGTATTCATACCACGTTAGAGACAAAAATACCAAAGGCAAAAACCGTTCATCAAAGACAATAGCCCAATAAAGATAATTTATCTTTAAATGAAATCTTGGTCTTTGTTTAGATTTAAATTTTCTTTATTGACGCGGTCCTGTGCTCCAAAATAGTCGAAGAGAGATTCTTTTGTTTTTCTCTGCAAGGTTTGCAATTAAATTTTCTTTCTGCTATTAGTAAAGCGATTTAACTAAGTTGGTTGAAACATCAAATAGTGACAATATTCTATAAAAAGTTTTACCATACCTTAATTAAGTATCTTTACTTTAACATCCTTTGATGTTGTTTTGTGGTATAAGGTTCTACTCTACTCCTTGTAAGCTATCACTGCTAATTAAAAGGTGCTCTTTCACATGCGAGAGATTAAAGTTGATGACGTTATGTGCATCTGATGATCTGATCATGAATATGAGTGAGATGTTAAAACTTGGTTCAAGCGGCATTTTGACAGGAGTATTTAAACCAAGATTTTTGATTGGTCAAAAGTTTGAATTGCTTTTTATTGGCTCTGTTCATTGATTGTCATCTTCTATGTCGCATTTTTCTGGTAAACATAGAATAAACAAAAAAACAACACATCGTTTTTGCGTGAAATTTGTTGCCTAAATTCTTAATAATAGAAATGCAATAGTCAATACTAAACACGAAAACTTCAATTTCCCAGGATGCTTTGTTTATTTGACTGTATTATGGTTAGAGTCACAAACAAACTTTTCCTCGTCTCTGGATTCACTCACTGTATTTGGCTATTATTATTAACAAGATTTAAAGAAAACACTCCTGTGACATTTGCTAAATGTACCTTTGTACGTGGTGGTAGAAAGTACCTCCTGAAGTTCCGGTGCATGTAATTTCATCGACAAATCGTTAGGAAATAGTTAAGTAGATGAATGAAAGAAGGTTATTTTAAAAATGGAAGAGTTGGGCCTTTCTGTAATTTTCTTATTATTTGACTTCGTTTAAAATAGTTTCAAGTTAAATACCCACCAAACTTTAGGGTTTTTTTGGCTTGAGATGTAGATTTTGTTTGTTTTATAAGAGTAATGAATGATAAATGATAGGTTATATACATTTTATTTTTAGAGATTCAGTTTTTAATCTATTGCCAGTCTCTTTGGCCATGTTGCAAATAAAAGACACGAAGAATTTATAACTTAAGAGTATAGGGTGAGAAAAACATTATTCCAGGTAAGAATAGACTAAATGGATATAAAGACTTCGAAAGGAAGATAAAGTAAGCCAAAACGTATTGATTTGTGAATAATTTCAATCTACTATGAGATTTTCTTAACTACATTAGAATATGTTGATCCATGAAATAGCTCACACCAAGAATAACACCCCAAAGTACTGTATTCTTTATTCATTCTGATAAAACAATTATTCAAAGCCTTTTCTGTCTGTTCTAAAAAATCATAAAAAATATATTTATATCTTTATCATGTTTTAAAATTTCATAACTTTTTCACGTTTTGATAAAAGGTAGTAAGTCGTAATAAGCTAAATACCTCGTTATCATTAATTAGCATTTTCATAAATAACAATAACGTTTATAATTGTAATGTGCAAAAAAAAAGCAAAGACGAACGATAAAAGCGAAGTTTCGGCATTATGACTACTCCGAAACGTCGGCTTTTATCGTTCGTTTTTGCTGTTTTGTGTTTCAAGAAATCGCTTTTAATACTAACCTGCATAAATGTCTAAATTTAGATATCCCTCAAATTATGCATTCTTTTGGCTTGAGATGCAGAACAATTAATTTTTCTCGGCAAGGGAACGAACACAATTGCATATGAAACTGAATAGTAAAAGTATTATGTTACTTCATTAAGTAGATTTTCGGTTTGGTGTTTGATGTTAACATAGAAATAGGTAGCTTTTTCTGTATGTAGAAGACTCAGTGAACGTTATTACTTGTACATCAAAACTAAAAACAAAAAACTTAAGAAAACACAATTATTCAGTACTTATAAGTATTATTGATCCTATAGTTTACCACAATAACAGACAAAGCCATGGTTTTTTAACTGTAATAATAAAGACAAGGCATTGCCATTGAAATAATTTTTATAGACAAATCTTACACAAGGCAGAAAAAAATACGGATTGACAAAAGACTCAAATGTTTATTGTCTCTTTTTTATAAGTTACTACAACTTGACAACACAAAATTCTGTTTTCAGATCTTCTGTATAGTTTGTAACATAATTGTAAATTCTATTGTTTGAAGCAAATGAATGGCGTGAACTGTGTGTGATCATATAAATAGCCGCACGCGAGGCACAGCTTTTGTGCGTGAAGGCGATACCTCTGCAGTCATGTAATATTGTTGAGGGGGAAGGGTGTACAAAAAGATAACTTAACTTTGATTCACTTATATTCTAGATACTATTAAAAATGAGTTAAACTGCGAATGTCTCAGGTTATGATACCCTTTAGAAATATACTTATCTTGAAAGGTAGATTCATTACATGCTATTTTGGGACAAATTGAAAAGTAACACGAGGCTTCATAAATTTGATTGCAAAAAAACTAAGCTAAGAGGGAATTAACTGCCTGTCATAGTTTGCGCAAAACATCAATAACAGATGTTGATGTACAATAACAGATGTGTACGGCCTTGATATAGGTCTGAACAAAGGTAAAATTCAGTTTTAACTAGACCAACTTAATTGAACCGATGGAAAAACTGACCTTTTTAGATTTTTAGTTTCTTTAGATAATCTTAAAGCATTTCAGTGCATTGTTTCTAATAAGAGTTTACTAAAGTCTTCAATCATTACTTGGACGTCTAACTGAAATATGTAAGCACTTGAAATACTTCTCTCAACAGTTACAGTGCGCCAAAGAAATGTCACGTTTGCAAGCGAGTAACAAGGTTGCTTTTCACACACAGGGCAAAATTGGATGACTATCGGAGAATAAATAAGGGCGAAGCAAGTTCATTTTGATCAACCACTTTGGCTTAAAAGGTAAAAATCATCTATTTTTACCCTGAACTTTTTGTAGGTTAACGAAATATAAAGTTTAGAATTCTTGAAAATTGATTTTTCTAAATAATCTTTATTTCTCTAAGTAATCCGTACCTCTCTATACTCCACATTGGATTAATTACTAAAAATGTAAAATCAAACTCGTGTTTCAAATGGTACAAGTTACTTAATCAATGTTTTCTTTTCAATTTTGAACAGCATATTTTGTCTTATCTGCATGGTTTTATTCTTGGCAAAACCTTTGCTTATTAACAAAACTGTAGTTTGATATTCTTCGATAACGTTTTAAAAAATCAAAAATAGCTGTTTTTTGTCAATTGAGATCTGAAGATTAAATAGACCTCAGGTTCAAGATTAAAGATCAATCCTTTAAAAATGCCGTCCTTCTTTAACTTCGAATTTCACTTGTGTTCAAAACAGATGCCAAAGTTGTATCATATTGCAGTTTGTAAATTCTTTCATTTTGGGGAACATGTCTTGATAGCCCTTTTGGAGTTGGTAAACTTAATGTGTACTTTGAGTCTTACAAAGGACGAAAATCAAAGTAGGGTCTTCTTAGGTAGGTCAAAGTTTTGAGACATTAACAGCTACAAGAATATTATATTTCTCAATTTTAGTGCACGATGAGTTGATGAACATAATAGTCAATGTATGAAGGGAACATTACCTGTGGGGAAATGAGTTTTTAAGCTAAATACGTTAAATACATTAAGAGACATGTCAGTGCATGTACTGCGCAATTAGATTGCAAGGTCCACAGGAGAATGCATTATTAAAAGTTAAATCAAACCTCGGCTTAACTAGGAGTTTCAGTTATGACTCGTTTAGAGATTTCACACAAAAGATCTTTCAAAAGATAATCTTATAGTTATTTTTGATAGGCATTCCAAGTTGCTCATTTTTTTGTTTTCAAACTTCTTACTATACCGAACTTTAAAGTGTTCTTTAAAACTCTAAAGTTCATTTTAATGTTTGGTGATTTTCCTATCATATTATAGTATTTCAACATCAACCGGAATTTGGAACAATAGTTGAAAGGAAAGCACGCGACAATACGTGATGTTTTCGCGTGCAGTTCATTCTGGTCACCACAAACTCTAAAGGCCCGTTCAAATGGATCAAACATGTTGGTCAAACATTATCAAACATTGTTGGACGCAACATGTTTGACCCATTTGAACAGCACAGTCAAACATGTTGGACAGCGTTGGACGGTGTTGGATGAAGTTTGACTTTGTTCAAACTTTTCATCCAACACCGTCCAACATTTTCGCTCGCGTGTTCAAAAATACGCCATAATTTCGTGTCCAGGTTCCGGAATCTGAACCACCGTTCCGAAATCCAACATTGTTGGATAGTGTTGGATTCGTTTGAACACTCCAGCATCCAACACAATCAAACACCGTCCAACACCACCCAACAATGTTTGACAAACATGTTTGATCCTTTGAACGGGCCTTAATTTTCAGTCATAAAGTTTCATTATTTGTTGAGTACTTTTTTTTCGGATGTGTTCTTAGTTTTAATTGCAACTGGCGCTCGGTGGGATGAGGAGGGAAGGAAGGGGGAGGGGTGGGTAGGGGGGGTAATGTTTGATTTTTTGGCAAAATCTGCCAACTGCAATTTAATTTCAAAATAAAGACCAAAACGTTTTGATATGCATTCTTCGCTTATACAGCCGTATTGAAAAATAAATTGGCTGTACTATGACAACGTAAATCGTTATGTAGTATTTAAGAGTAATTGAAATCCGATAGAATTCAAAAGACAGAGTCATCAGTGCTTTGTTCTAGCCGATGTTAGGTACAAGTACAATTATCAGTTACAGCTTCTTGTTATATAATTTTATGATTACCTGATCTTATGATACAAATTTTATTTTTAGCAGAATTTAATGGAATAAGGAATTGTATATTGTATATCCTAGTAACATTTCCAAGTAACATTCCGTTTAATATAGTTAATGCTAGGTACCTAGCTCTCACTAACGACTTTGTAATGCATAAAAAACGCATTACTAGATCGTTTCTGTACCTGTTCGTATAGAAAAAAATTTAGAATATTTTTTTTGATTATAGATTAAGTACCTAGAAATTTCCTCTCATGGTAAACTTAAAATCTTAAAAGGTGAAAAGAAAATGATCTTTTACATTTGAAGATGTCGTCATACTATATGCATATAACTTTATTTGTCGATGGTCATATATTTAGTAGAGTACTCTCTTCCTTTTAGTAGAATTTGTTTTTTTAAGCTAAGCCTGGATAGTCTTATTTTCTGCCAGTTATAGGCTAAAATCATTTTGTTTAAAATTTTCTTCGTTTTATAGGAGATATGAAGTACAACTAATTAGTGTCATGATCTTTAACGTGTAATATTGTGTCGTTGAAACGTTTTTACCACAAGGCTTGTGCGATTTTTATCGTTTTATTGACTAGTTAGTCGTTAATATGAAGGATTAATTTACCATGGCTTTAAATTGTTTAGTTAAATTATATGTTTTTTGTATTCAATAAAATCTCAGCTTTAGGGATATTCTTACAGTATTTCTAAAAATTCGCTTTAATATTCTTATAAGATATTTTATCCTTATATAAGAAACAATATATATAGACGCGAGCTGTACCATTCAACACTCTGAAGCAAAAATTGTTCTCTGAGCTCATATGATATTAAAATTCAATGTTATTTTCGTGTTTTAAAATAATTTTTCACTCTCTTTAGTTTGATATTATGTTTTTGTTTTGTTTTGTTTTTTTTTTTTCATTTTTGACGGTGCAGACTGACTCGGTCTGATTCGCTAGTAAAAATAACTTTGAACATGAGTTCTAAATATGGGTGCTTCTATATTAATAAAAACCACTTCTCAAACCGAAAAGCCTAAAACAATGATTTAGTGATTACAAATTTTTGCTTCCTCTTAAATAAGCCTGTAAAATTTTAAAAATTGTTAGTATTCGGATTCTATTTCCTTATTTGGATAGCAAGACTTAATTAGAATTCGGGTTGTGTTGAACTTGTCATCCACAACGCCTGTAAGTAAACAGTTGTTTGGTCTTTTTTATTTCTTTTATTTATTTATTGATCGGTCGTGTCCCCATTTTGTAGTTAAAAAGCTTGCAAATTTAGTTGTTAACAATTTTCAGTTTCGAAGCAGCACAAAGATCGCGAGCGGCGACATTTTCTCTTCAGTAGAGATAAGCCACTTGTGAAAGATCGGATTTCAGGCGCAGATTTAATTTTTCTTGAAATAGCTTTCCAGAGACAAGTATATTTCAATCATTCTTTATTGTATTGGACGTTTTTATAAGTCCCGTAAAAATGCATAATTTTCGAACCAAGAAACATTATTAGAGAAAACTGAGAGCGCTCATAGAAAGATAAAAATAGAGAAATAACTTTTTTTTCTTAGAACAACATCGCTTGTCTCTATCTTTTATTTTTTGCAGCCAAAAGTTTATCCCTTTGAACTGGTTTAAAACTGCTTTATATAATTTTTTCTTATTGTATTCAAGGTTTTACTTTTGATATGAAAACGCTCTGATAGTTGCTTTGACGTTAAATAATTTTCCAAGTTAAATATTTCTTTCTTTTTATTTTTTTCAAGTTTCAGTCGGTTTTTTTATTTCAATGCAAATCTAACAACAAGATTCTTATTGTTTTTCTTGTAGTGTAAACACATACTTAAAAGAATATAACTTTGAACATGCATAATATCTTTATGAAGCCTAAAGTTCAAGCATTCTCTTATCTGCATTTTAGTGAAACTAAATACATCATTAATGGCCTCATATATCTTGTGCTGTCGGTAAACCATACAGCAACTAATGTGAAATATCATTTCACCGTTTTTAAAAAGTTAAAGACAATTAAGAAACGATTACATACAGTGGCAGTTTAAGTTTTGCTAGAAAAAGTATTTTGTTTGTGATTTTAGTGGCTTCTATTTTTGAAAATATAAAACAAAGCCATTAATAAAAAAAAATTAAAAAGTCGACGACGAAGAAAATGATTTTTAATGCCCAATTTGGTTTCTTGAAGTTTCCATTTTCAAGGACCATAAAAAATACCCGGAAGTTGTGACGCATAGTATGACTTGACCGTCTTCTTGCAGAAAGGTAGTAGCCATCATTTGCAGCCCGGCAACTGGCGGGAGATACAATGTTACTGGGCTATATCTATATATATTGCATCAAGTTGAATAACTCAGTACATAGTCAGCTTCGCATTGAAATCTAGTGCCTTAATCAGTGTTCAATTATGTCACCGCTTTATTTCAAAATATAGAATTTTGAAAACATAGCAATCCAAAAAAGGACTCCTGGGCTAGCTTCAAGCTTTTCCGTCTATCATCTGCTGTGACGACCACTTTAAGTATTTCTCTTTCAAAAAAACTATTTGATAAAAAATAAACACCATTGAAAGACGAAACGATATTATTTGTGTATTTTTGGCCAATAGCCGGAAGACATGTACAGGAACCAAGAATTTTGCCATAAGGTCATTTTTTGATTGATTACCGCTTTTTTTAGTGTTACAAAATTAAGAGGACGTTTTTGTATAGATAGGATTGTTCCATTCTTTAGAAATACAAGAACATAATCAATTATTTATTTTCTGGCACTTAAAGCTTATTTTTGGTGGTACACTGATTTATTTTTTGGTGAAACATTGTGGATTCATCGAATCAACTTTCCTTCTGGGTGGAGAGTGGCAGCATAAGTTTCTTTAAGAAAATATTTTCCAAGGTTTCATCAAATTTACCGGAAAGCAGCTGTGAAAATTTCACAAGAATAGGTTGCGGAAAACCACAAAGTGAGTACTTATTCGTTTTAACTGCTCTTATACTCAAAACTGTACATTAAATCTATAATGTGCAAATAATTGTTCGTTTGAAGAGACTCGAAAGAGCGAAATATATCTTGCAAGCCAAACACTTAAAACATTTATATATTGTCAAAAATTTTGATATAATATCAAAAGATTTTTAAACTATACAAAGTATATTGGTGTATATCGAAGTTTTAAGGTGCATGCGTAGAAAGAAAAAAAGACAAATGTTGAACGATCAATTAAAATTGTTCGTTTACTGTAGTCATATTTCGCAGTATCTATGTACGTTTGTTTCAAATTGTTTATTATTTACGATTCTGTATGATTCTCAGTAAAGATTGTCAAATATCCTTTGAGTGATGACAAAGAATTTTTACAATATTTTCTTGTTTTTTTTCAGCAATAAAATATCTATCCCTATCTATATAGTCCTGTTTCAAAGATTTATTTTTTTGCAGCTCACTTAGTCAAGCAGATGTTGTTTTCAAAAATTTTCACATCGATAAGATATATTTGTAAACAGTTTATTCGTAGGGCCTCTTTTGAAACTTATATATTTCTCATAAAGCCTTACAAAAGAACTGAGTTAAGTTCAATGCAGTCTTTTTGCACGTCTCTCGCTATGGTTTTACATCAACAAAACAATTACTGAGTTCTGTTTTTTTTTTTTTTTGTAAAATCTATTCGCGGCTTTTAAAAGGATATCTGTTTGCATTGTTGGTTTCATCCGGGTAATCACGGTGCACAAATCATTTTATCTATTCCTGACTTTTTTCAACTTTTTGTCGTCTTCTCACAATTTCAAATAATTGATGTCTTGGCTTTTTTAATCTTTTTAGATTGTACTATTTTTTGTAGCGTGTTTATGAAAAGCTTTGAATGTCTTGAAGTTGACAAAAATTCTCAAATCAATCAATATTAAGCGTTAACATTTTTGCTTTCCATTTCGCAGTTATTTTGGATTTCCTTCACCAGAAATTGTTTCTGAATTTATCTAAGTTTCTTTACCAAGTAATTAGGGAACGGCTTAGATCTTGGTAAAAGTTGACTTGTTGAGGAGTTCAAATCTCTGAAGACAAATCGAAATTTCAGGCCACATGCAAGCGACCCAGGATTCCAGTGTTTGAGGCACGATTTCTCGACCATCCCGTCAACTGGCCAACGACTAACATCAGTTTCATTCAGTCATCCAGTTTGGTACCGAAACACAATATGGTTGTTTGTACTGAAATGAAAATCTTAAACTTGAGCGAAGTGGAGTGCAATTTGCTCTGAAATAATACAGATTATTTCAAAACTGAACAAGCACAGCACGAGTCTAATATCACACTAATATACACAACATGAAGTGCAATTACCATTTTATTAAACCGTTTTTAAAATCGCTTTCGAATACTGAGGAGAAACTAAAATAGGTAAGGTGTGATTGGCTGTTGTTACATATTGTGCTATGTGATTGGCTAATTAAAACAATGCGAGTAAAGACTGAGATTATAACTGTTTGGAGCCAATAAATAACTGGAACAGAACTAATTAAATTTCACTTAAAATCCTATAGTTCATGACATCACTTTACTTTTTTGTTTTTCTCCTTCACTTTGATTAGTCAATTTCCGCTACCAAAAAGAACAATCGAATTAACAACTGGATTCATTTTTACAAGGTTATTGCTAACCTGAAACTGTTTTTAATACAACGTTCTCTCCGGTAACAAACAATTCTTAATCAAATAGTTGGCAACTGACAACGATTCGATTCCAACTTAACACATTCCTGTAATGCTCAGAATGTATTTATGATGCATAGACTACATCACTGTCAGTAACTTCTACTTCTACATTTAAAGTTTAACATAGTGTGGGTCATCTGTGGAAGCAGATAAAAAACCTTTGATAAGAGCCCAAAAATTGTCGCTCGCATCTCGTCTTGTGGATTACTAGCCTCAGTATACAAAAGATTATCACCTCTAACGGGCGCTATCTACGACCTATTCTGTGAACTTACTCCCAGAAGTTTGACTATCTATAATCTGTTCATAAATAAACCAACTTTAAATATTTATTTTATGTTCGAAAAGTAGAATAGTAAAAGCTTTAGTTTTCATCCACGATCTACTTTTGAAGAGGCCAACTAACCAGGAGAAAATTCAATATCTGTTGTCACATTGTCACATGTTTTTCTTTTTTTTTTGTCCCCC
>JAOEHV020131263.1:0-28696 GCA_025447995.2 Isaurus tuberculatus | reverse complement strand
TTCTCAAAACATGCCCATCATCCCTCCTCAACACATGCCCATACCATCTCACTCCATTCGCCTTTGCCATCTGAACCTGTCCACTGTTTCCTTCAATCCCAACATCTCCATTAGGTCCTCTGTCCTCCTTAAATTAAAATCGCTGACATGTTTTTTTGAGATCAATTAACGCTCTTTCTGACCGTTTGTAAATTGGGAGAAAGCACTGAATAGTATTGATATGAAAACAAGCATTGAATAGTATTGATATGAAACCTCAGCAAGAAAAAGTATTGATTTTGAAGTAACGTGCTAGAATAAATTCAGATTAAAATAATACCAAACAAATGTTTTCTTATCTCACATTTTATTAACGTTTTAGAAAATACAAGCATAATTTATAAGCATAAAAGTGAAGATACGTCAAAAGCTACGTCTGTACCTTAAGAACTTTTTTATAATTTGGTTCAAAGTATTTTCAAATACATACACAAAACAACCTTTAAACAATATATCACCTTAAAATTTGCATTTACAATTTTATGTACTGGAAAACAGTTTTGATAGCAGACCTCAAAGGATCATCAAAAACATATCAGATGGAACCACTACATCTCCAATAAGGAGCTATATTTAAGTGCACTTACCAACTTGGTACGCCCCACCTTATAGTCATTTGCTTGGATTGGAACATACTCCACAACACCCAGAGCCATTACAATTAAGCCTTACTCACATTTGATATTTAGTAACAACAGACAGTAGGCAGCTTTGCATAATGCCACCAAGTAGAAGCAAGGATTAGGGTCTTGAACTGTCAATCAATGCTGTCTGTAGTTAAAAGTTTTTGAATTTGACAGTTATCCCAAGGAAGAGCATGTTGACTGATTTTTTAAAACAATTTAATGATTTTTGACTTAACATTTTGCCCAAAGGTAGGGAATCGATTGAAAAAACACAGGTCACCCTTACTTCACCCCTCCCATCAGCTTAACATGACTTTGCCCATTTTAATCAATTCTCACCTTTAAAAGCTCCATGGCATCAATGGGAATCATTGGACTCCATGTTGCTAATAGAGTGTACACTTCAGGCAAACTCTGGTAGTCCCATGACGGCACTGATGCTAGGACCAGAGGCAAGGCCCTTGGTGACCTTTGACAGTAATGGCGATGTTCCCAAAGAAGCTGTTGCTCTTCAGGCTTCAGTTCATTGAATAGATCTTTGTTCAAAATATTTTGGTAGCCATTATTAGCTGTTAGTTGTGGTGCAGGAGTTTCATCCTCATCCATTTGCAGACTTTCAACATCTTGGAACTCTGGAAAGACAATGTCCGCAAGATATCTTTCAAAGCCAACCTGAAGAAGCACACTAGCAGGATGAAGGAGGTTCGATGTGCAAGTACCAACTGGGTTTGCTTTTGATCCTGGCCACAGACCCAAGAGGTGAGTACCAGAAGCAAGAACACCTTTAAAGTTAAAAAGCTGCAAGGAAACCCAGCCAAGTGCTGTTCTATTAACTTGAGGTCCGCTACCTTTTGACTTCGAATTCAGGCCATAAAGGGTGACACAAAGGCGGCTCTCACAAGGTAATTGTCTAACTTGGATCTGAAACTCAAGCCACTTGTCCCACTCAATGTGCTCAAAGAACTTTGTTGCCACTCGTGCAAGGGGAGTTAGCTCAACTGGACATAGCAGCTTTCCACCATAGTAAATTCCCACAGACACTTCATAGTAATCAAAGTCTTGCTTCCAATAGAGAGGAAGGCGATGGGCAGATGCTATGTGGACTCGCAATTGATCAGTCATTGCTGTAACTTCAACAGCACCTGAAAGGCCTGGCCTTTCTACTCTAGATGCTGTAAAGTCAGTGTCAAAAGCATCACAGTACATTTCAATCAACAGGATTGCAGTTTCAGTAAGCTCAGTTAGGGCCCTTTTCACCTCATCAACATCGGGTAAAATGTAAGTTTTTGATGGACTATCACCAGTGGTCTCCTGTTCACTCACTGAATGGCATTGAAGTTTTCTCAAACTGTCTGCAGCCTCATTAATTCCTTTGGTCTCCACAGTTGCAAGAGATGCACACATTGCTTTCACAGCCTGGATGACCCTGCTTGGCTCATAACGAGGATTCTTTGCATCTGTGACTTCTTCCAAAAGTCGAGTGACCTCATCATTAAGAGCTTCTAATAAAAGAGACAAACCTTGCCGAGAGATGGCAGTTGTGTTTGGGCAATCAAAAAAATCTTTATAACTATGCGGGGCAGCATCAACCTGGTCGTCTGCAGCTTCTCTGGAGAACTTTCTAGGGACTCTGTCACTTTCAACAAGAACAAGTTGAACATCATCACTAAACTTTAGGCAATTTTTAACATACTCATACTCAACAAGCATTCGATGTGGTTCAAGGTACTCAGAGCAACCACAAACTTTCATCACAAATGCACCTGCAAAATCTTCAGCATACCAAGTGCTTCCTTCTGAAATGTATGCAACTGCTAATTGAATGACCTCCTGAACAAGACTATGGATGTTAGCCCTGAAATGCACTGCATCCCGGCGACTTTCTGTCCAAACCAAAATTTGACATTCTTTGCTTGAGTCAAAAATATGTTGTTCATATGGTACAGCGGGACTAATAACATAGCCATAGTTTGAAGAGTCCTGCCATGAAAACTCTGATCGCAATTCAGAAACCATTTTTGCAAATTCAATAGCTTCCTCATTTCTCTCTTTTGCAACATCAAAGAGACCATCACCAAAATACATTATGCGCCTCTCAACATGGCCTTTTGTGTCTCTTGCCTTCAGAGTGCTACCAGGTTGCATTTGATGTAATGAGTTTAGTGAAGTAGAATAACGATGCTCAAGCGATTTAGGTGGAGAGGGACGAGTGGGGGGCAACGTTTGCTGTTTCCATTTCTTAGTTGAGCTATCTGTTTTGCCAAGATCAGGTATTTTTACTTGTAAAGAATAAGCATAACGATGAAAGTTTCTACCTCTCTGTTCTTCAGTGTTCTTTGATTCAGGCATAGTGTTTGAAGTTTTAAATGGGGTTTGAGATAAATGACTTTTGACATTTCCCAAACAAACACCATTTCCATTACCTTTTACACTATAACTACTTTCAGATGGCAATGGTCCGATGGCAGTTCCCTTCATTCCATCAGAAAAATCAGTTCCAAGTGATTTACCAACTCTCCCAGAAGCATCTGGATTTTCTTCTCTTGTTGCAGTCTTAGAAACTTTGGCCTTTCGTTTTAGGACAATAGAGTCATAAGGATGAAAAGAGCTTGATGAACTTACTGAGTCAGTTCTGTTTAATGTACAGTTAGATGAAGATGAATCTTCAGTTACATTTTGTCCTAGATCAACAACCAAACTAGATCTATAAACCTCTGTTGTTGGATCATATTCAGCAGAATAGTAAGTAGTGTTTGACCCAGTAGAGCTCTTACTTTGAACAGAAGCAGCAGTTGCAGACTTATGGTTTGAACTTGCATTATCAAGTATATCAGAAAAATATTTTTGTCGGTTTAAAGTTGGGCTCCATAATGGGCTTTGATATAGAGTACTCTCAGGGCTACTTGAATAAAGATCAGTCTCTGACAATGAAGACCTTAGTCTGGGTCTTATTTCCATTGCCTCACAATAAGAAACTTCATCATCACTTGAAAAATCTATCCACTTATCTCTTGGTTGTGGTTTCTTCCTAAAACTATTCTTTTCCTCTCCAACATATCTAAACTCATCTGCATCACTTCTGCTGGCACATTCGCCATGGTACTGTGTTTTAAGCTGACCAGATGCATTCTCTCTGAAATGATTTGAGTTTTGTGTAGAGCTAACAGCATTTCTACTGTAATTTGAAACATCAGTTTTTAAATTCCTTGGAAAAGAAATCTTGCTGTTTATAGAAAAAATGCTTTGTTTTAGATCTGAAGTGCTGCTTCCAAAGTTGTCATATTTCTCATGGTCCATACCATTCACGCTTGCAGCATGAGTAGTTAAGTGACTTGTAGTTGATTTGGTTGTATTGTGACTGATTTCATTGTGAAATCCCCTACAGTTGGAAATATTATAACTATTTCTTCCTTGTTGTTGATTGCAAATTGATGACGAATTAACCGATGTAAGTTTTTGTATTTCTACCCTGTCATTTTGATTCCCTTGCTCTCCAGGTTTTCCTAATCCAGACAAAACGTCGATCCATGACATTCCACCAGCTGATTTACCCAGTCGAGTTTGAATAGCGTCTTCATCATCAGAAAAAGACATCAAGTTTTCTTTCCGACCTTTCTCCGCCATTATGGATCGAAGTTTTACGGTTCTAAATTTATCACTTTATGAATCCCAAACTCTATACTCATCTGATATATGAGAACACTGTAATATCTAATGCATGTTTGCTTGCCAATTATCCCGTGCCAGTTCGTGCTGAAACGACTAGCGACAAAAGTCGTAACTCGAAAGACAACGAGTAGTAAACTCAGTTTTGAAGTAGTTTTGCTGTTATCGAACAACAACAATTACCCATTTGCCATCTTTAAAACATGACGACAACAACGTAATGAAACGGCTCAGTCCTGGAACGGTAATCGGTTCACGACAACAAAAACTTGAGTTCATCACAAGTATCCGATTCAAACATTTTCATTGATTTCAAGTGGATCGTCTTCTTCTCCTTACATCAGAAACAACATACGTCAAAGCCAACCCCAAACAGAATGAATAATTAAAACTTACGAAACTGTTCTGTGGGTTTAAATAAAATATATATTTCTATGTCTGCGCTTCCCTTACGATTGTTTTCAGGCCTCCTGCGCATACTTTACGTTACGTTGACCGCTGATTTCAAGAATCCTTGCCAAAACAAACATGGCGGACGAGTCGAAAGACAGAAGTTTTTTCAAGTTTTTAGTATTTTTGCAAAGTTATGGATAAAATTTAGCATTAAAATGGCGACCTTTGGTTGGAGCTATAGTAATAACTTCAGTGGATGTAAAAGACCTCGCCAAGAGTCCAGAAAAATTGAAGAATGGCAAAAGAACCGTGCTGTCAGCTCACGGCCTTTGCATCCTCAGTCTCATTCGGCAGAAACTCTATCTGCTGGAAAAAAATTTAGATGTGAGTAAATCTCGTGATTTAATATGTGTTGCCTTGTGATCAAAGTTCATAGAGGCGAGATGCACTGAATCTCCTCTTCAAGAAGGCGAAATGAATGATCACTTTATGTACTTTGTAGGGTTCCATTGACTGATTCGAAAATTTGAAAAAATAACACCACACAGTCCTACTCCTCAAGACCAATAAAATGAATGCTCACTTTATAAGATTTCTTCAACTGATTCAAAAGTTAGAATAATTAAAACTTATCCTTTCTGTACTCTTAACGCAAGAAAGAGAACAGTCGACAGTTCGCAGGTTTCATCAGTTACAAAATTTAAAATATTTTTTGTAAGGCTGTGCAGAGATGGTAGACTAGTAAACTTTCTTGATGCAAATAAAACTTAGCTTGTTTCTTTTTTATTACAGCATGCTCAAGACATTAAACACAAACCTCATAGCTGCTCGGATCTTCTCCACTTATCTTTGGCATTTCTATTTTGTTTCTATAATATGCTACTAAATATTTGAAAAACCAATGTTTTTCCTTTCATAATTAATTTTCATTAGCTCTCCATTGGGCTATAATGGTTCAATTTTTCTTTATATGATATATATCTAGAAATTGTAGCCACAACCAAATACTGTCACTGCAGTTGTTTCTTCCTTTTTTATTAGATGATCATAGGGCTCGTCTGTATGTTGGAAACCTCAGTGTTGAGACAAATGAAGGTACTTGACAATAATTAGATTCAATTCAATAATTTATCTTAATGCTCTGTTTTCATTTTGATTTTTTTTGCATTCATTTAGTAACACTGGCAGAGCACTTTTCAACATTTGGAGAGTTAATAGGAGTGAAGGTCTGTTTGAAATAATAAAAAATAACCTTTAAATGGTTTTATTAATAGATAAAATTGTATTCAATTGGTTATCCCACAGGAATGTGCTCTTTTACCAGACTAGTCAAAATATTTTTGCCAAGAGAGTTTATTAAAATCAAACTACTTTGAATATAGAAAAACTCTTTTACATATCTCTGCTTAGATGTCAATCCAAAAATTCGACCTCGTGTTCTAGAGAGGCAAGAGTTGCAAACAATGATAAATTAATATATCAACCTAATTCTTAGAAAAAGGTTCTGTATAACAATCTTTATAGCTATTAAAGGTTATTTTAGATTACATTACCCTGGCTTTTAATAGTTGTAGGGAAGATTTGTTTTACTTTGAGCTGTGATTTTTGTGAACATTGTCTTTTGAAAAGTTCTCAACAAGAGCTTTTTTTATTTTCTCAATCCAGATTATTAAGGATCATGAAAGTGGCTCATCTCGAGGGTTTGGTTTTGTCACATTTGACTGTGTTGAAAATGGTAACTAAAATCATGTTATTTTCAATTTATTTTTGAGTGTCTGATTATCTTTAGTTATTACACTTACCTTTTGAAGTCATACATTAACTTATGGTCAACCAATTATTGAAAGATAAAACATAAAGCACCAAAACAACATATAAATAGATTAAATTTTATATTATAAATGAATTTATATACATAACCAGTGTGCACAAGTTAAAGAACTAGAGATCTAGCATGGTTAAGTGAAAGGTATATTTACCAAAAGGTCTAAATAGCAAGAATTTAGTAATAATTTTTAAAAAACACACAACACTCTTCAAACTTATAGTGACATACATGTTTCAGCAAACCTTTGCCTTCCTCAGTGCGAAAATGGATTAATGAACTAAAATGACAAACATAAAATTAATATAAAGAAATATAATAAATTATACTGGATATCTAATAAACAAGGTATATTAACTAGCTATAGTCAAAGATCTAAGTTTATCACATTCTAAGTGATATTAAAATATTACATTCTTAATCTCATTAATACAAAACAACATTAATGTTCCTGTCTTACAGCAGAAAAAGCCAAAACATGGTTTGCTTACAATCATTTGGTAAGCTGATCATTTTTTATATTAGTTTATTTGTTGATGAATGTTGGCCTTTGCCCAGAGCAACTGAATTTCCTGAAAATTACAGTCATTTACCCATCAATCCCTTTTCCCACTAACTCACTCACTGTGGTACACCCACTCATCTACTAGAAATCAATTCAATGAGCCACCTTACCAATTAGTGAGTACTTATTTTGGAGGCTCAGTGGTTAGAGTTGGGGATTTGAAGGAGGGATATGGAGGGATATGACACTGAAAAGCCCCACAGGGGAGTTGTCAATAGGTATTAATGTTTTTTAATGTTTTTTTTTACCTAATATATAATGTACACTATAAAACTATCACCTTAAATGCTTCTTGTGTTTTAAAGTTAACTGTACTGGCCACACACCCATTTATTAAATGTTTAAAATTCACTTACAGAAAATTGATGGTCGGGAAATAGCAGTAAAGAATGCTGAGAGAAGAATTCCATTTAAGGTATTGTGTTTAAACATCCTCATTTTGCGGGTTGATTCTGTAATGTATCATTGTAGGATGTTATTTGTTGTATCATCTACTTATAAAGGACAAAGATGCATTGCAGAAGAAGGAAGATGGAGATGTGAGAAGAGGTCAAACACTTTACTGGGAATACAAATGGAGTAATGAGACCAGTGCTGAGGTAATTTCAGTTTTAGCAATAAATTGAGATAACTGTTGTCTTGCTTTGAATTCAGTTCAAGATTATGCACATACAGTTTGGAACAAACACATTCCTTTGCTTGTATACAGGTTTATGGACCATATGAAACCAATTTGATGCTTCAGTGGTCAAAATCTGTAAGTAATATTCCAAAATTTAGAAATTAAAATAGTTCCTTAGACACTTAGATGTCGTTTTTTGTATGTAACTCCTTTGCTAACCACATGCAATGAAGCTTGCAGTATTTTTGAACTGTCAAGATTTGTAATAATTTTGAAGGTTTCTGAGTGGTCATTAATTCAATACCACATTTATAAAATATGTTGTAAATAGGCACCAGTCATTTTTTATTGGCCTCTGACAAAATTCTGAACCCAAACAAACGTTACGAAGCTATTTAGCTAAATCCTTAATATCTGATACAAGTGGCTCATATAGAAGCCACTGCTTATTCCCACTTCTAATATTTTCAAGCAGCTGAAAGTCTTTGGCTCCCCCGAGACAGGATCGTAACCCATTTCAAGTTAGCTTTCAGCAGAAGCTGGTATTATTTTAACCATCCTGGAAATTTAAAACCGATTCATCTTTGGTGGAAAAGGTCGCACCATGTTTGAATATCAGCAGAGTCAAGAATGTTACCTGAGACCTTATGGTTGGATGACAGAGGTCTTACTAGTTAATTACTGCATAAACCTTGCCCCCCTTGAGTATTAAATAATTACTTCATCACATCTCCCAAAAGGGCCTTATCATTACTCTTGTCCCCCTTCCACCCCAGTTAGGAACCCCAGGTAGTATAAGTAATATGTGGAGCATTTATTTGGTGAGTACAGCCACTGAGGACAAACCATTTAATGGCTAGAGCATGATTTGAACCCCGATCATTCACATTCAGATCTAGAGCTAAGCCATACTGCCTCCCCACCAACAGAGTTGAAAGTTAGTTTAAAAAAATTATAGGTTCCATAAAAGCTAGAGTGCCATTATTGTAAAGGAAATGGATTAGAATTACAACTTATGAAAGTTAATGAAGCTTCTTTAAACACCAGGGATATTTTAATTTGGGATGCTGGGTTCGCCAAGTTGATCCACAAGCCCTACACGAAGAGGATGAATCAGAAACAGATTGTACAGAGAATAAAAAAGCAAGGTTAATTCTAGACTACTCTGACAGTTCAAGCGAATCAGGAGATGACTGTAGTAATGCACAGTTGAGAAAAAGTGAAAGTAAAAGTGATGAGGATGATGCCGAAGGTGAAAACGACTTCACTGGTGGCATAAAATCAACAAACTTTGTCCATGTGTCTGAAATTGATTTTTTGTTATTTCCTTGAACTACTTTGGAATGCTGGCAAAGCATAATTATGTTTTTCACCATAATTCTAAACTGTTTGAGAAAACATTTGATTTAATTAAATCTAGGTTGAAGTGCTAAATTGTTGCCGTTAGTATCAGTAGGATGACATTTTTAGGGTTAGCTTTTATTTTTATTTTAGATTAATGCAAATAATCTCTTTCTACAGAATTATTTACAGTCAAGTGGTAGCTAAAATACTACTGACAATATTTTACATTTTCAAAACCTTGTATCCTATCTTACATTTTCAATGGTGGGAAACCTAACTGGATGATCAAAATAACCAAAATATAAATCAGACTTCTTCAAAATACCCTGGCAAAGATATTGCAATGCTCCTGAAACAAAATTGAAAAGCTTGTATACCACATTCAGCAAATCATTCCTGGACTAGACACTCATAACACTGTTAGAGTTGCTTATAGGTAATATTGTTGGTAATGCCGCAAATGCCAAGAGGTAAGCAGCATCAGTCACCAGATGTCATCACTGCTGCACTTTCAATCCTTTTGTGAAGGCCATTTGTCACAGTCTGGATATGCTCTCTGCAAACCAAATAAAGTTCACTGCTGACTCTGGTTGGCATTGAACACCCAGTCATTTAAGTTACTAGGTGTTCAATCTTGCTACACAACTAGTGCCTGGAGCATTGCACAAAGGAATGTTCAGAGATTTTGGAGTATGCTTCAATCAGGATGCTCTTTCTCAATTCTCATAGGAACAGCTGTAACAACCTGATTCTCGAACACCCATCTCTTTACTCGTCCAAACACGAACAGGAAAATGAATAAAATAGATAGGTACTGAATCCATGCCCATTTAATCATCTGCCAGAATCCAGTACGGTAACTGATCTTTCATCAAGGAAAAGAAACTGATAGTAGTACACGATTTAAGACAAGGTTCAGATAATTACTGATTTGACACCCTAATTCTTAAGCATAAAAAATGAAAGTGGAGATTGGGAATAAACATGATTTCAGTTAGATTTTTTTAGTAAAAGTAAATTCAGCCCTTTCTCTTACCATTCCTGCTTTGGTCATTCTGACCCCTCCTCTCACCCACCCAGTGCCAAGAAAAAAGAATTAGAGTTACTTTTTACATGAATGGTTATAACTTCCTAGTATATACATTGTCTTAAAATGTTAAGTAAAGGATACACTATGACCTCTTCTGGGTAGTAAATTGTTCCTTTAACAGTAAATGGCTGCCCCGAACCTCTTCCACTTATCCACACTGGGTATCCAGACACATATTCTGTGGATACTAAATGATAAGGTTTCAGATGTTTATAGTATTGAAAGTCTATGATGTTATGTAGAATTTTGTGGTAAAGTATGCAGGGGTTTCATTAAGGGCCAGGCACTGGGCATATTGATCGGCTGTAAACATAACTTTGCCTGGCTGCTTTCAACATTTTAGAAAAGATGTACATAGGCCTTAGTGCTGCTACCATCTCATGCTTTGGTTTTTTCCAGCCCAGCTGTCATAGCCTGATGCTCTCCTGATAAAATCTTTAATTAAACCCCTGGGAATGTCATGTATTGCAAAGCCAGATGGCAGAACATAAATCCCAGTGTGCTAAGCGAGAAGCTAGCCTTAGCAGAATCAGAAAAAGCTCTCCAGTTTACATGCCTATTCAGCCTTGTAGAGCACAGTAGTGTAAGATGGGCAGAGCTTACAAATGTACTCATAGTGTGTGAATTTGGACAGCGGGCTCTGGTACCTCAAACATCATTACCTATAACCTTGTGATTGGAAGGCATAGATCTTACCAAAGGTCCTTCAAAAGTATGTACCTAATAAAATCTTGAAGTCTGAATGTATACAATGAAAAACAAGTTCCACTGACAACAGACTGAATCAAAAATGAATTTTTTGGACTTTTTATTCCTAGATTATCCATGACCTAAAAAAGCAAAAAAGATTAAAACATATATATCATTAATTATAAACAAAAATGAATTTAAATAACCTAATTATATAAAAATAATTGTTACATTGTCTTAATTTGCAGATATGATTAATTTATTAACACATAAAAAAAAAACGGTTGACTTAAAAAGTAAATTATTACCATTTCTTTTCAGATAGGCCTCAAAAATTTTACTAAGTTCATAAGCATCTCTTCTAGTACTTGTTGAATCAATCACAGCTGTCTGCAACAAAAGTTAACAGTCTTGGCAAAATTAACAACAGCTCTAATTAGTAACTAGAAATTTTATTTTTTTCTGAAGTGAAGCTTTGTACAGGGAATTTCTGTTAACTTTTTGTTTTCAAACAATTTTTTTGGCAACTTGCGCATGCGCTTGTAGTAAGGCAAAGACTCTGCAATCCTTTGCGAACCCTCTTCTCAAAAGCCGAGATTTCTTCCAGGTTTCTGTTGTCAAGAATCTCTCAATACGCAGGGGCTTTTTCAGGTGCCTCCTCGGGTTTTTGGCCATCTGGACCAAAAAACCTGAGGGGGCAACAAGGTATCCAATCATTCCAATCATCTATTGATTTATTTCTTATGATTGTGAAGAACAAATGTAACATATCGAGAATAGAAATATTTTTCATATATTTGAAAGTATTTTTTTTATTTATTCTACAGTGAAAAAATTATTATTATATTATTAAAATTGCTATCCAATGGACAAATTGACTTCAAATAACCTAGAAGCACCCTAAAATGGCAATAGCCATTTCTGTCCAACTGTCAATCAGTACCGTGACTAATTTCAATGTTTTGTGTAATCTATGGTCTTGAAAAAATTAATTTATGGAATTTATTATATGGCTAGATAGTTTCCTGCAATGTGATTACCTGCTGGGAGGGCGAGATTTCCTTGTAATGACCGGTCTTTATGACATAATTTATCATAATGACCACTCATTATGACTGACACTTATTTTTGACTGTTCATCTTAGAAGAAATCATTTTTGCCTGTTTTTTGTGATGACTGCCAATTTGGCTGAGTGAACATTGTTTGAAATGAAAGTGTGCGTGCAAGCCGATGTGAAAATTAGCTTCAGGTGTTATTTTTGTTTTCTTCCAAAAATACACTAAAGGCCATATAATAAATAACTTATTAACCTTTTTCTTTCAATCATTACAGGGAAATTACAGACCTCTGTCGTGTTGTAATAAACTAATGCTCGGTCATTACAGCAAGGCCTTGATCTGAGATTTCCCTGTAATGATCTCACTCTCGGTTAATAAGTAGTATATGATGCCTGTTGTAGCCAGTGGACAAGAACAAGAGAACTATATGAAACTGTGTTAAAACTTTAAAAACTTTAAAGTTTTAATATTTATTTATTAGGATTTAATAGTAATTTACAAACCATACATTATAAATCCTATGTCTTCCTTTATATGGAAGTGGGGCCTTCTGCCTGAGTCTAAGCTCACCAATTGTATGAAACTCTGCTCCAGCAAGAGAAGATGAGTGGTGAATATACACCATACTTTCCATCTGCAGACTGGTATATTTCTTCAAGAACAAACAAACAGAACATTTGATAATCACATAAAGAATGCCCTCTATTTAAAGTCTGCAAAAAGAGAAAACTAATTACCTGGTTATCAAGCCTATGGCCTCCATCATCCATCCTTGTCATCCTTCAATCATCATCCATCATCATCAGTTTATCATTATCATACATCATCAATATTTATAACTGTCATCCATAATTATTTATCATCAGTCATCACCATCAACATTTATTATCCATCATCATCATCATCCATGCCACCATCACCAGCAGCAATGACCAAAGCCTCCAAAATCTTTTTCCAGTTTTGGCAATAAACATGCAATTCAATCAACTCTCGGTTGAAATGTTTAATTTTCACTGGAAATAAAATACTTAGGAAGCTGATGCCTCAAGCCTTTCATGGGCTAAAAGTTAAATTCCAACTTCCTAGAGTATCTACAGCCTGAGATGATTAAACATTTCAACCTAGATTTAATGTAATCACTCCTACCTATCTAACCACTTACATGAAGCTTATAGTCCATAATAAAAATTAGTTGCACCGAAGAAATACTTTCTGAATCTTTAAGTGGAGTCTGGATGGTAAAATGTAATGCATCATTCTTTCCATCCATGTTATTATCTTCCTCCCAGGACTACAAAACAATGAGCGCAGTTTAACAGAGCAAGACTTTTATACAAATTTGACAGGGTCATGGATTGATTACACTGAATAATAACATTGACTGGTGTTATAATTGTCTGAAAACAAATGTAGTATCAAGCACAGAATAGATGCTGCACCATTTGCTACAATCAACACAAGACATTATATCTCATCGATTTACTGTTTGTGCACAAAAATGCCCTTTTGGCCCAACAGAAACTAAATCCAAAGTGTTACATAGTGATATTACATGGCCATGTGGAAATACGAAATTTCTCTTTGAGTATTGAAAAATATTTCAGGATTGAGTGAAGTGAAGTGGCCATTTAATATTCTATTTATTATATAAACACCAATGAAATACTAAATCATTTTACTTCAACATTTTTGCATTGAAAGGTGTGATTTTTATATGTAACCATAGCAATAGTGATCTTTTCATGTGTGAAAATAACATGTTATCTTCATGAGTGAAAATATATTTTGTTGCTAAAGTTCACTTAGTATTTCATTGGTGTTAATATAACAAAGTCTTGTATTGGATGGTAGAAGTTGAAATATGCATTTATCTATGGCTCATTATTTTTTTACAAAGTCGTAAGGGGAAGGGATATGGGTAATCCAACTTCACCAAGTCTTTCCCTATAATATGCCCCTTATTATTGTTTACTTCCTTTCTCTGACACTACAAATAGAATAGAAGAACGAAATGAAAATAAATGTAAAAGAAAATGTGCTATTATCTGCTAGCGGACTTACTAACGGTAGCAGACGTCTAGTTGATGAGCCAATCGGAGAGCAGGATTTTCAATTTGCCCTAGTTCAGTCTCAGTAACATACACGATTGTTTTTGACGAATTTTTTGGTTCAAACACTTTTGCTTTAAACGAGAAATCAGCTAACCTTCACTAAAGGAATCCTCACATTCTGCTGCAACATCTGGTTGAAGTTCTGAAAAGTGCTGTATGCAAGATACGATCCCGGGACACCTCCTTGGAGTATCAACAACAATTCGTGTTTATAGCGTACATTAGGTTGTTCTCTGTATGAACTTTCCTTGAGCCAGAAACCTTGAATATACACACCGGTGTGACCAGTTAAAAAAGAAATCGCGAAATATCGGAAAACATGTACATTAAACTTTGTTTTCGAATTGCTTACCGTATGTCACGAAGGCAATTATCAATGGTGGAATAAATGTCAAGATAACAACAAAAAATTGGAACAGCGTTGCTCTACTACAAATATGTGTCTTATACTTTTGATATACAGGATGTGAATGAGCTTCATACATAACCATGTCGGATAATATGCTAGTTTTTGATGAAAATATTTTGAAACTAGGCTTCCCGCTCAAAACTTTGTTTTAAATGAGCCCGCGATTCAAACGAAAACTAGTGTGTGAGGAAGGGGAGGGTAAAATTGTTATTCATTTTAAAAATCGTACTAAAATTGTTTTTTGTTTCTATTTAAAAAAATAAAAAGTAAAATAATCAAATTTTTACTGTTATCAAATTTCTTGGTTTAATTAGGTAACAGACCAACATTATTAGGTTTTCTGGGTGTTTTGAACTATATTAGCTCTCCCTCGACCCTCGCAAAGAAAAACCGACGGAACTGGAATCTGGTTGATATCCAAGATGGCGGATTTATAAACAATATTTTCTGAACTGTCGAGTTGCTTTTTAGCCATTATGGACTTTCTGACTAGTTTGAAATATTAGCCTGTATGTGATCATGTTTATATAGCGTCATATTGTTAGAGAAATTTTCCAAACAAAACAATATACAGCTCGTAATTAAAAGCTACAAGATTAGATGGCTTCGTGTATGTGGAAAGATGATCCTGAGTTTGCAAACAAAGTTACAGCAGTGTGCTATAAACATTATGCAAAGCTTGGAAAGAAAGGGAAGCCACAAGAAGGGAAAGAATGGACTCTTGTTGCAGCCATCGTTTGTGTTGAGCAGAAAGGTACTTTTAGTTTAAATTATAAACGGTCAATAACAACAATGAATGAGGGCTAGACTGGAATCTTTGAAAACTGCACGCCCGAGACACAATTTTATTTAGGATTCTGAGCTGCACGCCTGGTTGACACTTGTAAGAATCGAAAGAATCATGGGCCATTTTCTCAGAGATTCCAACCCCATGTGATGGAAAATAGGGAGAAATTATTAGCGCCAAAGGCGCAAGCTTCTAGGGGGGTCTGGGGGCATCCCCCCCCGGAAAATTTTGCAAATTTAGGTTCTCTCAAATGCCATTTCCTGAATTTTGACATCATTCAGGCCTGAGTTATTCTGTAAGGTCTAGTTACACAGTAACAGATCGCCAAAAATTCTAAAGATTAGCAAGTTTTACCTAGTTTTCAGAATTTTATTATAAATCGGGAGTGCTAAAAATCGGGAGAGCGGGAGGCAAGACATCAAATCGGGAGACTCCCGATCAAATCGGGAGGGTTAGAATCTCTGTTTTCTCCTATTCCCAATTCGTGCGATAAGAGTTAACAATTGACGTAGCAATTGCAGGGGACAGGGATTTATCATATTTGTTTGAGACCGAGAACAATTGAGACGTCTTAAATATGGCTTGGCCTAGGCCAAGTTAAATGTTTTTGGAACAACCACTAAAAATATGCCCCAAGACAATACAGTACACTTTAAATTTTAACTTTAAGTGCCTGCCTTACCTTGTTGCTTGTCATTTTGCCATTCACGCTTACACTCCTGTGATTTGGCGCTTGCACGCCTGTGATTTTTCTTTTGCATGCCCCAGATCTCGGCGAAAAGGGACATATTTTCCAGTCTGGAGTAAGGGCTATTCTTATCCAACTCGTTTCAGGGAAATTTAGCCCATGGGAGTGGGTGTAAAACAGCTCTAGTGTTCAATACAGAGATTCCCACCCTCCCGATTTGATCGGGAGTCTCCCAATTTGATGTCTTGCCTCCCGCTCTCCCGATTTTTAGCAAATTCTCCCGATTTATAATAAAATTCTGAAAACTAGGTAAAACTTGCTAATCTTTAGAATTTTTGGCGATCTGTTACTGTGTAACTAGACCTTACAGAATAACTCAGGCCTGAATGATGTCAAAATTCAGGAAATGGCATTTGAGAGAACCTAAATTTGCAAAATTTTCCGGGGGGGGCATGCCCCCAGACCCCCCTAGAAGCTTGCACCTTTGGCGCTAATAATTTCTCCCCATTTTCCATCACATGGGGTTGGAATCTCTGTCAATATGACGAAGGAATAATGCACGAAAAGTAAGACCCCTACTCTACCATTTCACCTGGAAGTGAAAGTGTGCTGGGTAACCAATCGTGAAAGTAAGGGGGCACTCATTCAAAAGGTTTGTCCCTAACTTAGGCTAAACCCAATGTTTCAGATGTAGTTGTAGTGAAATACCCATCATATTTATTTTCAGATTTATTTGGAAAACTAATTTTAGCAAAAAATACTAGTATTTAATGTAATTTTACTTTATATATAGAACTTACAGTATCTGCCTTTAATCTTTAACAAGATGACAGGTACAAAATGAATGTCTTATCTCTTGGAACTGGTTCTAAATGTATTGGTCAAAGCAAAATGAGTGCAACAGGTGAGCCTCTTGTAAATAAATGTAAATATGAATCAAATACTGGTCAATGATTATGAAACAATGCTCTTAAAAGTCCTGATAAAGAAATAATGTACATTGACATTACAAGTGAATATTAATTGTTTTATTTCAAATTTATAAATTGTTCACCGGAATGTTGGATTTTGTAATGAAAATACATCATTCCATAGTCTTTATGATTGTAACTTTTTTAACTATCTCCAAATTTTTTTTTTCTATAAAACATATTTTTAACTTATAAATTGTTTGATATTAAACTACTTTAATATTTAAAAAAAAATTATAACTTTAGGTGTTATCACTTAGTTTCAAAAAAAGATATTGTTCATTTGTTATGCGATTATTCTGATACTGATCAGGCTTTTTTAAGGTGGAGTTTTAAATGACAGTCATGCAGAAGTTATAGCCAGAAGAGGCTTTTTAAGGTTTGTATTTACAATAAGCACTTTTGTAAGTTCCCTTTTTTCCTATTAAGTGTATTAATAATATAAATAAATGTCAAGTAGAATTATAAGTGTGTTATTGTAGTTATTGATTTAGAAGTAATTAATTATTATTAGTTTGTTTATCAATTATTAATTTTATTGATAACCACACAGGGTTCAAAATAACGTTCTGAAATTTTGTTTTATTTTGTAAGCTGTTTTGTTTGGTTCAAAATTTTTGCCGACTATTTTCGTAGCCAGGTAAAATATCCTGTTTGCAAAACGGTATAAACATAAGTAACCTACAAGACCAAGCTATCCAAGCAAAAGTCGCCGATTACCCTTTGATCTTGAACTTTGTTGTGGAAACAAAATCGCTGGCAAGGTCCAAAATCTACCGGCTATTGCCGGCAGCTGGCGGCTATTTTGAACCCTGCCACATAATAATCATTGTTTCAGTCTCGAGCCTTTGTTCCTAAAACTATTTAAGCCAGTACTTTCTCTTATTGTCCATCCAAGTTAACATTGGCATGTTGGCAATTAGATTGCAGATATTGTGTTTATCTTTTGAAAAAACAATTTATAATCAAAACTTGATTGATGTTTTCATTAAAAGCACAGTGCTTAGACAGATACACCCTTTTGCAGCCTTTGTTCAGCCCCTAAGTCATTCCTTCTTTACATGTCCAATGCTTTTGTAAGATCCTAGCTGATCCCAGTAGGCAAGCTTTTTGTAATTATAGCAGCGTTTCCTTTGCCAGATCAAGTGTAGCAAGCCAGTACCACAAATCTGTTGGGAATTGTCTTTAGGAACTCAGTAATTACATTTGGCACGATCTTAACCTTTCTATACTAACTTCCAAATTTTTTCCATTTCTATCTTCAAGTCCTGATACTTTTCTTTTTCCTTTACTTAGCCTGGGTAGCAAGCGTTTCCATTGGTTTTTGGTCATGAGATTTTCTCATTTGGCCATGAAGTGTGGGGCTAGAGCAACTTTGCTCTTTACACATGTCATTGACCAAAAGAGAATATCTCACCAAAAACCAATGGAAATGTTTGTTATGCGGCTTTCCTTTACTCCCAACCCCCGTTTGAAAGGGACATGCAACCTCAACAACTGCGTATTATTTGTTCTCTTCTAAATCTTTCCAACCTCTACTCTCTGGCTTAATGGCCTCATCTGGGTGGTCAATCGGATACAACAAGAAATAATGATGATGACAATGATAATGATGATCATGATGGATAGTGATGATGGTAGTGATGCAGATGATGATGAGGAGGAGGAGGAAAATGATGATGGTGATGATGGATGAAGATACTGAAAGTACAATTTTGATGATTTTGATATTGATGGTGATTATTGCTATAAAATTGTTTCTAGATATTTATACTGCCAGTTAGAAGCATGTTATGGTGGAAGACAAAGTATTTTTGAACTTCAAGATGATACAAGCACTTGTCGACTCAAAGATGGCCTTAGCTTTCACCTTGTGACTTCACACACTCCTTGTACGTAAACAGTAAAATAAGACAGTTGATAAGCTAATTAATTTAATAGAGTTATAAAGTATGAAAGTGATTAAGTTAATGCTAAAATTGAGAACACTGGGTTTTAACCAATGAAAAGTTATATTATTTTGATACTTGTAATCTTCAGGGATTTTAATTTAATTTATAAAAATATAATAATTTTAATTAGATGAAGTTAAAATAAATAAATTTAATATTTAATGAACAAAAAATATAATTATATAATTTTATTGCCTTAGCCAGTTGAAGCTTTTTTTTTTCAGGACAAATATCCAAGCTTAATTGGGATGGGAATAATAAAAAAATATGATAAAATCGGATGCTGCGTCAGTGTTTCTGAAACAGTTTGATAAATTTTTTAAAAGTTGTACACCATGGAGGAATAAAATATGCTGACGTTTCGGGCTGTACTAGTCCTTTGTTGGAGTGAAGTCCTCCAAGGAAGGACTACAGTCCGAAAAGTCAGCATGTTTTAATCTTCCGCAGACTGTTTAATATCAAAATGGGATGGGAATGCATGATTTAGTAAACTAAATAAATGTAAAAGAAAATATACAGTGCTCTAACAAATTGAGCTCTGAAATCAAAGCAGTATTACCCTTGATAACTTTGGTAAACCTTTTTATAATAAGTAAATTGCTGAAATCTATGAACAAAAACATATTATGTTTTAAACTTGTACCAAACATAATGCTTATTTCAAATTTCTGTAGGTGGTGATGCGTCAATATTCCCCAAAGCAGAAAATGATGGAACAGTTCTCATCTCTAATATCACTGAAATAGCAACAACGTCCATTTTAAATCATTCAAAAAGGAAATCTTCTGTAGCATTTACTGATTCAAATTCTCAGGAGAGTGAAAAAAAGTTAAAAGTTAACTCAGAACATCAACAAGTCAACAATAGTTCAACTCCTGTTAGTATTAGTAAGGTATCAGGATTTTCTTTGAGCTGGAAGGATATTAAACTGTTTTCAGAGTCTCCTACTTTTGTCTATTCCTCCACTCAAAATATTCTAAAACAGAATGAGAAAACAAATGATGGGGGTGATGAACTAGAACCAGTGATGAAGCAACCATGTATAGCACCAAAAGTACCTGTAATGAACAGAATTTTAGATCGTCACAAAAACAGTGATTCCTGCAAAGCTTATGACAATGAAAAAGAAAAGGAATGTGATGCAGTTCCAAAAGAGTGTTGTTCCAGCAAAGTTAACCAGTGTGATGATGGAACAGTAAGTTATCGGTCACTTCTTTCTTTCACAGCTGCAGTTACAAAAGATTTATTGTGTAGTAATAGTCCATCTGTTGATCATTGCCATGGCAACTCAGCTGTTACCTCAAATAATTTATGCCCAGATATCCATAGGACTGGTGCCAAGTGTGTTCCAGGAGGGGAAGAGGACCCATTAGGTGCTGGTGTCAAATACCATATTACTGGTGTTCTGCGCACCAAACCTGGTCGTGGTGACAAGACTTTATCCATGTCATGCAGTGACAAAATCATGAAATGGAACATTCTTGGATGTCAGGGAGCCCTGTTGTCACATTTTCTTTCTTCTCCAATTTACTTATCCTCCATTATTGTTGGGAGATGCCCTTTTGAACTTCAAGCTGTGAGAAGAGGTCTCTTTCTTCGTGCTGCTTCTTTGTTAGAGGATGAATTCGTAAAGCATAATGGTGTAAAGGAACCTGATATCTTACAAAGTTCGGAGATGTTTCAGCATTGCAAGGCAAACACAGGATTGGTTCATGGGATGGGATCCCCAGCTGCCGGAGGTATGTGAGCTTGACTAATATAATTAATTATTTTCAATTGAAGACTGAAGGTAAATATAGCTACTTGGCTCACAAGATAGGATTACTTATTAACTAAAAACAACTTTTCTGCTCTATTTCAAACTTTCTGCCATCTACCTTTGCTGACCATCAAAGTTTGTTCCTTTCCTGCTTGACTGTCTTCTCAAAGTTGGTGCATTCTTACTGTTGATAATGAACTTAACTTGTAATTTCCTGTTAACTTCAATCAATCAACAACATCTCCATCAAATGTCTTTGCTGATAGGGACTGCCTTTGTCTTTTCAGTAGTAAGGTTCTTTGCTAGTTACAGTATATAGGGGCAATAAGTCTGGAATTAATTCAATGTACATTGAATTTTTTTCTGGAAATTTCATTGAAATTTTTTGATGTTATATGTCCGAGTCTCTCACCAATTAAATCAGAATCTGTTTTGCTTGAAGTAGCAATAACACTTTACCATGTCATACTTGAAAAATGTTTCCAGTATATACAAATAAAATTTTTATGAAATCCTTGGCCAGTGGTTTAAAGTACTTTCTAGTATGCAAAAAATGTCATTTATCTATATATATGCAGACAGGTGAATTGACCAAAGATTTGAATCAAATTATTTTAAACTATGATTATCTCAGTTGCAAAATCAATTTTGCTAAATCTTTTTTGGGCCAGTGGCCAATCGGAGCCTGGTTTATCTCCAGTTTCTGTAGTGTTATATATGCAGATGAGAGTCCTTGACTCCCCTTGGATGTGACACTAGGTAATGTATTGGAGGTTAGCTCCAGGCTGAAGTTGGTACTCATTTACTGACCTGGTAAGGATGGAAAGCTGAGTAAGCTTTGGCAGCAAAGGTCACACAAATGTTCAAATTTCGGCAGAACTGGGGATAGAACCTTGGATCTTGTGGTTGGATCAGGCAGAGATCTTTCCAATTGTGCCAACCAGTCACCATTCATTTTGACATTTGATTAATTATTTTAAAATTTTCTATTATTAACTGACGCATAATATCGAAGCTTTACTTAAAAGTTCAATTCATTTCAAAAAAATTCTAGCTATAATATGGATCTCTGAACCACAAATACATGAGGTTGCTGTAAATGGAATCAAACAAGGTGTCACCAAAGCTGCAAGCCTCACATCAAAGGCCAGGTAAAGGTATCATTATAAAACCTTGTCTTCTGTTGAATTAGTTTTCTATTTGTTAATTCAGGAGTAAATAGCTGAGACATTTATATAGTGTGATGGTTTTAGAATAGTTAGTCATCCTTTAGAAGATACTCTGGTACTTATCTCCTAGCTATAGGCTCTGTTAGGGCAAATATAGCTGTCAGTGTCAACTTTGCCAGAAAAAAAGAGTACTGTACAGTACCAGTTAAAAGGATGCTTTCTAGAAACACATTAACTATTTTCATGACTGAAGCAGTTTAACTTCAACCAAGTTTGTAAACGTCTTGCAAATTATATTGACTTCTGACAATATACATGCTTCTGCAACATTTACATTCACATTGCACTGTGAAGGTTTACAAACCTACCTGAACAGTACACTTTTGTGCCTCTTTCAGAGTCTCTATTTGTAAAGCAAGTTTATTTAATGTCTTCAAGAACCTTGTCTCAAGTATTCCTGACCATCAGCTCCCTAGATCTTTAAGGTGAGGACAAAACATTGTTCATAACAAATGCACTTGTCAACTCTCATGCATTGGGTGTGAGTCTCATAAATCATTGGCCCAAAATTTTTATGCTTGATTGAAAAAAATGTGAGCTTTTTCAGCTTTGCTCGACACAGATTTTTAGCTTTATATCAGTTAACTTAATTCAATAAAGAAATATAAATTAATTCTTATTGACTTAATGAAAACTCCCTAAAGGGGCTTTTCAGTTGCTAACAAGTAGGATTCAAACCAACACTGAGGCTATACACTTCTTTTTATTAATTTTTAGAACCAGTAAAATTTTGCCCAGGCTCAAAATGTTCTTATTTTTCGAGCATAAAATTTTGTGTATTTTACAGCAGATGGCAGTACATGTAGTTCCTACAGCTGGAGTATACTTGTATTAAAATAATAAGTAACGAAATTTATTTAATGTGTGTGAGAGTGTGTTTTGAATCAAGTCAGTGACACATTCAAACCCAACATTTTTTGTCTTATTTTGAGCATTAATAATTTAATGTTATTTAATGTCAGTAGTTGCAAGTAAGGCATATACTGATTGCTGTGAAGACTTCAAAAAATAATTTATCTTAAGCTTACATTATCCTTTACGAGTGGTCTGGAGGGTCATTGCTTGGATTGTTTCATGGGTGCATAAGTAGGTATGTTAATATTTGAATTTGGCACTTAGTAAGTTACGATAATTTAATTGTTCGGAAATCAGGAGATGTGATTTCATAACACTTTTAACTTTTTTAACTTTACAGAGACAAGAAGCTTAAAACTTATGCCGACTACAAGAGTGTAGCTGATTGCTACAGTGCTGATCGTTGCCAATTTCTGAAGAACTTCCCCTTATGGGTTTTGAAACCCGTGGAATTTTCACAATTTGAATGAAATTTCAAAAAACTATTAGTTGAAGCTTTTATAACCACACTAAAAATCTATTATCATTTTTATCAGCTGAAAAATTACAAAAGATTGTAATGGAAATCAACAAAAGATAGAAGTGAAGGAATAAAAATATGAGAAAAATAATAAACAAAAACAAAATAATTAATACAAAATTTTTTTTGATCCATTCTTTGCTTATAACTGCCAAAGTATTGCATATACCCAGTATATGATGATGATGATGATGATTATAATGATAGCATTTACTTTTTTGGCAAATATTATTGTAAAAGGGATTTCGAGTCCAGTTTACCTGTATTGGGAGGCATGCTCCCTTCTAAGACTAGTACAGTATTATTGAATCATGTCCAGATTAATGTTGGGTTGTTATTTATTAAATAAATCTAACTCACTTTTTCAATCACTGTCACATTGCCTAAACTTTAGTTTGTTGTCTAACATGATTGTTCCTTTCACAATGTTTCAAAGTACCCAAATTTGTAAGCAGTATACTAGGAGCTACGACTTTTCAATACTGGTCATTTCTCAGATCTATCAATTCAATCAGTTTGCAGTGTGTTTCTTAAGGCTTGAGAAGTAGGGTACACTAAGTGGGAAAGCAGGTACACCTGGAGTGGGTAGGTCATCAAGCGTCAAATGCTCAAGTATCTAGAGAGGTCTGGGGACATCTCCAGAATTATTTTGAACTTTTGAGTTGGGGAAAACCGGTACGGCCGTCGGGGAACGTCGGTACAATTTACTGGTGTACCAGCCTTAAGAAACACACTGGTTTGGTTGAGAAAGGTCTAATGCTTGATACAGCTCCTTACTACACTATTTCTGGTGATATTTCAAATATTTTAACTTCAAAGTGGTCTTAGTTATGCCGTGTATCTACCACAATTATAATCTCCAATTTACCATGCTTTATAAGTGACTGATTACTGACTTAAGAAATAGATGTAAAGTGCTTGACTATGATTAGAGTTCAATGCACAACTAATATTACTCAAAAGTTGTTAAATTATATTAATTTTCAATCTATTACAACATTAATTAAAGAATAAGTTTTAATGAAGAACTGGAGTAAAAATATAATGAATATATTATTCACTCCAAAATTAAACCTTCAAATCTATTTAATCAAGTTAAAACCATCCACAACTCAACACAGTTAAGTTCTGCTTAGAAAAATTTTATCGAATCCTAATTCATTAAAAGTCAGATTGAACATCCGGAAAAAACAGGAAAAAAAAAGGTTTCCAAAGCTTTGAACTGCAAAGCTTCTACCTAGATGACATACCTATTCTTGTTTATTTTCTTGGGTTATAATCCCTACTTAAGTTGTAATACATTATTTACAAGATCATATTTTTGATGGTACCAAAAAAACAAACAATCCTGTGTTTATCACTAATAAGTCAAGTACTGCCCTTATTTAAAAAACTTCTCGATATAAGGCTAGTCTAAATGACTTAACTAATTACTGTTTTTCTAGGTTGTCAAAAGCTTTAAGTCTTGTAATTTGTTAATAACTAAAATATTCAAAAACAAATGTACTCTGAATATTTTTTTGCAAACAAAATTCAACACACAAAAAACTAAATTTCAAAAATACAATTGACAACAGCCGTAACATTATTAAAAATAATGAAAATGCAGAACTTACAACTAGACAGAGATAATTATTTCTAAGAACAATGTGCTTCCCATCACACTTAATACAGTTAATTACTGTTGTATTTAATTGAATACACTGACTGACTATTATTATACTGAATAAAAAAAGTTTGACAATACAGAGATTCTTGTTTTTAATATCCAAAAGCCACATAACGTTTGATCAGAGATGGCTATGAGTAGAGCAAATGCAATGGTTAAAAATTCACCAAACCCTAAATATTAAACAAAGCCAACTTGAAATAAACAAAAGCACAAGATGAACATTTGCAAAAGTAAAAAGGAGACAGCTGATGCATTACTATTGGTTACAAATGAAAAGATGGCCATTGTCAGACCTCATGAAACAACAAAGTTAAAATAATAGTTCGTGCAAAACCTCTTACGACAACAAAGTATAAATTGGTTGAATGAAATAATAAGATGAAAAAGTTTTCAATCAGTGACCAAAAGTGTTTTCGCCACTATATGCAATATAAAGGAATCCATCTTCATCCTTGTGTTCTTCATAAATGGCACCCATTGTTGAGCTGGTAAAATAAGAAAGGGATGTTGATCTAATGACTTAAATTTCTTTGCAAAAAATGGTTGCACTATTTTTTTTTATGAAACTCTTATCATTCCCATCCCTGGATTAGACTCTTGGGGTACATAAAGGGGTCCTTGAGTGAGATTAAGTAATCGGGCAAGTTTTCTAGATCTTTTACAAAATAAGTAAATATAATATTCAACATAAATTATAATTAGTGTTTTCATTAGTATCATTACAAAAATTCTCCTCACTCACTCAAATGGTCACAATTAAATAATGGCCTTCTAGACATAAAACGCACAACTGTTAAAAGTTAATGCAAAGAACTACCTGGGCCAAAAATTGAAAAGTAGCAAGAAAACCAGTCTCAGTCGGTCAATTGACTACAAACAACAAAATTTGGTTTTAAAAAATTAAGACAATGGTTTACCAAGCAATAACTGGAAACAAGTAAAAAAACAGCAATTTTGTTATTTGTATGTAAAACATATTGACGGGCTGAACAGGTGTGAAGCTGTTCACTCCCACCAGATGGTTTCAAATATTATTTAATATTTTTTTCATTTTAGGTTCAGTCAAATAAGAACTTGGACGTTTTGAACCCTTTACCTCCATTTATAGAAAAAGTTTCAAAGATAAAAACTTTGCATAAATTTATGTTGATTTTGACAAAAAAATTAACTAGGGTGGTATAGACATGTGCTTTAAAGGCGGATGGATAATCCTGTTATAGACAGGTTCTAAATCTAGAAGTAGTGAGGAAAAAAAGGCTAGTGGTTTAGAGGATTAGTTTGTTACGATGCTTTGTAACTGAAAGACAACATGAAAAATTATTTTGTTCTTCCCTTGCTTACAGAGAATATAGTTTCAATGGAATGATTTTGAGATATCAAAATAGAAAAAATAGTTTTTGCTCAAGATTGTTTAAAATAAAATGTATTCAAGGGCAGAGTTTTACCTCTACAAAAAGCATGCTGCATATGTATACGACCAACCAGAAGTTACATTGCATCAGCCTTAATATATATTTATTTATTTCTTAAAGACTTTGATGGCAGAATTTTCAAAGAAAAACACTTCTTACCAAAACAAAATTGGAGCAGATATACTAATTTGTAGCAACAGTAAATCACTTTCAAACAATTTTTAAAATACACTTAAAGTTACTTAAGAACATTTTTGGCTGTTTTGAAATAGAATAAAAATTGTTCTCTGCTAATATTTTAAGTTACTGTCAGCAGTATTAATGAGCAGTAATTTATGCAGTGATAATGATTTCATTTATGCATGTGGCAAGATTTTGTTTACAGTAAAAATTATCAAATGTCAGCTGTTATGGGTCTTTTGGAATAAAGTTATCAATGTTTTGAACAATTTCTTCATTTAATTTTATTTTTGTTGCTGTTACAAACGGAAAAATTTTTCGTTTTTGTTTTGACAAGTAAGCTAAACACAAAGCTGGTTTGAGGCACAAGCCCTCAAAGACAACAAGATAAGTCCCAGCCAAAAACAATCTGTCATCACTCATTTTGATACCATTGTTCCAGGGGAGCTAAGTTTTGCAACGATACGAAATTCAGACTTGTAAAAACCAAAAAAAGAACCCCTAATTTTGGCAACTTCTTGTCTATTTGCATATCTAAACACACTGACCAAAACTATAAACAAATATAAATTGAAAGCTAAGCTAATATCGGGAAAACAGCTCCGGATAAATTTGATTTCGAAATAGTGTGAGGCGGTGGAACAGGAGTAAACTTGCATCTATTGTTCCTAAATCTTATCTATCAACACTTTACTTTGTTCGTTTTTTTTGTTCTCGTTCAAAGTTTTTACATGCTACACTGAATATGAAATTTTTGGGTGAGAAACTGATAAAAATTGAGAAATAAAACATTTAAATCCCGAAGCGAGCCTGGGCTTTTAAAGATTCGAAGTTGTGGCGTGCCAATTCAAAACAAAACGAAAGAAAGACAAACAAGCACGGTGGCTCAATTGTCCTTCAATTGAATGATTTGAAAGCGTTCGCCAACGCTAGCGTTGCAAAATATAAAACCTTTACCAAAAAAAACTGAAAAACTGCTGTTTTTACTGTATAAAAAGGTATATAAAATATGTATAAACATCAAGAACGACATCTAAATGCTAAAATGACGCAACCGTACCTGGTCGTGGGTAAAACTTTGTTGACAAAAAGAAACATCGCTTTTTCTGGTGGGAGCTGAATTCGCTTTCTGATTATATACATAAACTGTGCGACTAGGAATAAAAAATCGGCAGTCAATATATGGAATTATGTAAAGAGCTGAAGTCAAATATGAAAAAAAATCAAATTAGATCTATAATAAGAAAAAAAACAAAAACAGATATTGGCTGAAAACAAAGATGGCTGCGTTTTGTTCGCTTTTACCTGTTAAATCTGAAGGGACCAAAAACTTTCTTTTGTCAATGTCCTGAATGCTGGACTTTGGAGCTTTTTCAACCACAACCTGGGGGATACAATGTCTATTTAGTTAGCTTATCAAGAAGAAAAAGCTGATTAAATACCAGCTTGTAAATGACCCTAACAACTTACAGGAATTCTTTCGGGATACTTTGCTCGAATTTTTGTTGATTCTTGGCATCGAGAATCTGAAATTGAGATGGGTAAAACAATAAATAAAACGCATAAAATTGTTTAATTACTTGCGAATTATTGCGTAGTACCTAGAGAGTGTTCGTCTTTAAAAGTCCACTTCATTTTGGATGTTACCTGCTCACAATATTTCGACAATAATACAAATGAAATGGTTTAAACTTCAGTTTCTTCCGCTGCGCAACAATATCTTACCACGTGATCATCACTTATTTTCATTGTGATGTCATCTCGTTTCCAGTCTTTTCGTTTATCCCCGTGATTGCCAATATGACGTCGTTCATAAAATTAGATTTTTTAATTTTTTCGTGCCGGTTGTGCACACTTCGTTAGATTTTATTGATTGAGAAGATCCCGTATTAAGTTTACCTTTATCGGGAACGAATAGTTTAAGAGCTTGGCACAGTAATTTTTTTTTTGTTTATGTCTAATATTTTTTTTTTGTTTTGCAAATGCAAAGCATGCAATAGACTTCGACCAATTAAGCCAACAAAAAAACAGTCCAAATTTCAGGCGCTCATTGCAATATTAGCCTTGTTATACCTGTGGTAAGTACCAACGATATATGTGGGAGGAATGAATTCGCCTTCCGACTAAAGTAAAGGCGTATTCTTTACTTTCTCGTGACGTCACTTCCGTCCCACGCGGATATAACACAATGGCAGATGGTGGTCAAATAATGAGATTCAAACTAGATTCTAA
>JAOEHV020131152.1:0-14608 GCA_025447995.2 Isaurus tuberculatus | reverse complement strand
TATCAACATTATTTCATAGTTTATATCTACTCGCCGACGCATTTAATAGTTTTTTTAAAAACTATTTACTTAAGTAATATCGACATCACATGGACTTTTCAACAGCGACGTGGACAACGACATCGACACGCCTTCAACACTAACACAACAAGTGCATCAACCTCAAAACTATCATTAATATTGACTTTGGCATCAACTTCACATTAACATTAACTGCAACCAATTTCATGATAAGTGTTATAGATATCACAATTTGAATATTATAAGATAGCCTGTGGTCAAAACGCTTTGGTTTGTTTGAACTGTGTGTCTCTATCACGCCAACAGCTTATAACGAAGCATTCGGTAACGATATATTGTCAGAAAATTAATAAAGACAGATGCTCACCCAGTCTATAATAGGGAGGTTTTTTGGAATTTTCAACTAAGTTTAATAAGTTGTAGAAACGTATGTTAAATATAAGAAAAAATTACAGGATCAGAAACTATACAGCCTTGGATGTGTTCACTGAGTAACGGAGTAACTTTGGAGAGCAAATCACACTAACGAAGTATCATTCCATGGTGTTTTTAAATACAATAAACCATAGTAAAAGCTAGATCATCGTGATACTTTAGAACTAAAATATCACGCCTTCGTCACCATTATTTTCATTATAAAAACAACAATTTCGATCGAATCTTCGCAATTTGAAATATAAAAAATTCCTGTGAATTATACACCTAGATATTAAGCCTTTCATTACCTTCATCTGTCTTCATGTTGCGATTATTGTATGACAATCTACTTGGACTGTTTTCACTGCTTCCAGACCCGCTGCTACTGTGAAGATCTTCATCATCTCCCTCATGCGAGTTTTCTCCATATCCACTATGACCCTCCTTCCCCTCCCCATGTACGTTTTGCTCATGGTGACGCACGTGAATATCTTTAGTGCTCACGTGATCTTCGTTATTATCTTCACCAGATTGCTCGTGATTGGTTGTTTGTGTTGTGTGTGGGTGAGACTTGCTCATTAAGTTTTCTCGGCCACCCTTAAAAATGGGAACGTCATGTATCAAGTTTTTTTAACTGTCTTTTACCAAATCATCTTTTCTGTCGATTTCATTTATTTAGTTCTTGATCAAAATTGACAATAAAATTGACAAAATATAATTAACAGTAACAAATTTATTACAATACTATCTGGTTTTTATTTAGAATTTTAGTTAACGTATATAGTTCAGTGCATTAATTTACCCGTAACTCAGTATGTAAAGATCCTGGTGTCTAGTACTCTCGTGTATAAATATGGATACATGGGTGACACGAAAAGCATGTCTGGATTACAGTTTTTAAATATATTGTTATTCATAATGTTCTTTTATTTTTCCTCCTGTGTTATATATTTTTTTTAATTTAAAAGGACGGGAAATAGGAAATCAATTGATAAAGAATTAAGCAAAAATACATCATGGAGGTTATGGCTGAAGCCCGGGGGGGAAAGACTCCCATATATCGTAAAGCTGGGATAATCGTCTGATGTTTTCAGAAATACCCTTAAAAGATACCGCAGTCTTACGAAGGTGGGCGTGGCAACATAAGATTTTTACCCCTAAAAATAACAGCTAAAAATGAACAAATTTATAATTTTTAAGCATTTTTCATAGTTCCAGAGATGTCAAACTCAAACACCTTCTGTTATTATTATGTAATATGTTATTATCTTAAAAAGATACCCTAGAAGATATCAGCTTAGACTTTGGTGGCCCAAAAACCTTTTAGACACCCTAAAAGATACCAGATCCCTGATTTTGACCCCTAAAAGATACGACGATCATCCCCGCCCGATGCCAACTGGAGTTCCCGCCCCCTTCCCGCCGGAGGGTTAAAGCAACCTTGTTAAGTGACTTAAATGTCTAACCGTGTTTAACAGTTCTCCATCGACATGTTTTTGATGGCGATGAGAGTGTAAAACCTCGTTATTTACCTGTTCTTTCTTGTGATCAAGTTCGGATGAAACATCTTCTTGTTCTTCCCCACCATTTTTTTGAACTAGGAATGCAGAAACAGTGACACCTCTTTTACATACAAGATCAGATTCAACATGAATCACTAAATAGACGAGAGGTTGCCGCCAAGTAGACTTAAAATGTATATAGATAATATAGTTTATTGCCCTAGTTAGCCTTCTTCGGATAAAACTATGATAGGGAATTTTTGGTGAAAAAACAAAACTTATTTATAATGACTAGAAATTCGTGATGCAACAAACTTGAGACTTTTTCCTACATCTTGTACTGATATAGCTATTTGCTAGAAAATTACAAAACATCAACGTTTTATCCGGAAAACATTCATATAGAAAACATAGGATTTGTTGATAAAAAAGCACAGTATGCAGTAACTGCTTGATCTTCAGGTTGACAATTTTTTTAAATAAGCCACTTAAAAACTAGGGTATCCGGTAATTTCAACTTCTTGTTCTAACTTGCCCAAAGTCATGAATTAAGTAACATCACCACTACCACTACCACCGTTATCATCATCATCATCATCATCATCATCATCATCATCAACATCACCGCCACCACTATCGCCGTTATCATCATCATCATCACCATCATCATCATCATCACCATCATCATCATCATCATCATCATCATCACCAACATCACCGCCACCACTATCGCCGTTATCATCATCACCTTTTTTATATGATCATGTGTCACCACGGTTACCAATACAGTTTTGACTTATATTACCTTCATCACAATTGCAATCAACATCTCCTTGGCCGCTTCCTGAAAACACCTTCTCGTCACCACTTCCAGTTTGATTATGAACATTAGTAAGGATATCTGCGTGACCATCTTCCTGTGGGCGTTCCCTCTTGGATTGAACATCAGGTCTTACATTTTGCACGTGCACATGCACATGGTCTTGTGATTTAGTTTCAACCGTATCTACAACAATACAATATAAATAATAACAATATGATAATACTAGTATATTCAACATCACATCAAAATGGTCACCATGTGAAATACCGTATGTTACTATAAGACAAACTTGCACTAGACACATGAGTAACCTTTACGTAATTAGATTTTATATTGTAGTAACAAGTAAAACAATTAGTAGATGTGAAATCCTACATTCTGATGGTTATATTACGTGAAATCCAATATCAATATGCCACTACTAGCGCTATTAGGTACGCGCTTTTATTTACCAGTTAAAGATATTTAAAACATGTTTTCTTTAGCTTTATTAGTAAAACTATATCATATTTTAGTTGCATGATAATAATACAACTTGAGAGACATCTAGGTCACAACAATTCCCAGCCAATAGCTATATTGATTTTTAGTTCACTCATTGATTTTTCATCCCGCTTACATGAAATCCATAAGCAAAACTATACCAAATGTTACCGCTGAATTAATATCTCTACCTCTGTTATTTTGACCCAATTTTCGCAGAGGTTTGCCCTTGCCTGCTGACGAATAATGCCACGTATCGACCTCATAATCTTGGGAAGTTTCTGTATGAATAAATTTAACAGTTTTAGAACAAAAGGTAATTAGTTTGGTATGAATAAAAGAAGTCCACATAACGTACAAAAGAGTTTTAAATAGTAATACGTTTCGGCTTTGAAAATCAATCTTTTGTTGAGCTAAAACTTGGAAAACTTGGATTTTATCAGGTTTTTTCGCATAATTTCTTAAAAACTTAAATTTGTGAGGAATAATTTTAAAGTTATCAAAACATTTTGTTTTTCTGCGGAAAATTTCAAGATAGTGTTGACGTAAAAGAAATTAGAGGATTGTTCTTACTAACAAAACAGCAAAACAGAAATAATAGCAATCAAAATTCCGCACTGTGGAATTTTCGAGACCAAGAAAGTTTCACAATGTGCCGAAAACTGACATTGAAAATTCCCCACTGCGTAATCTTTGGGACAAAGAAAATTGCACAATGTGCTGAATTCTGGCAATCAAAATTCCGCAGTACACATATTGGGCCATTAACTTAAAACATTATTTACATTAACATATGTCTCCCACGAAACGTACGGCCGATTTCATTTTGCTGAATGTATGGGAGTGCAAACTTCGGCTTACATAAAGACCCTTGTGAATCTCAAGAAATATGCAGCTGGACTTATTAGAAGTGACATAAGTACAGGAATTTGAGGTTGTCCTAACGGGTTGACTTAAAAAAGTGTTACGAAGGGTCGCTAGCATCGTATCATCCCGTTAGCATAAACTAATGAGTAGTAATTAGGGTTTGTCAAAGTTTAGAACTATACCGAAGCCTGAAAAAAAAATGGGGGGCCGGACGAAAAGCAAACTATTCATTGGAAGTTGGCGTACGGGTGGCGTACGAATACCCCTGGCTATTCTGTTTGTCCGTCACTCAATCTGCCGACTAGATCAACAAAGATTTGGCAGGGATTGTTATTATGAGGACTTAATTTCAATACTTTTGTTAAATGCAACCATAACAAATGCTGAACCATTTGTTGTTACTACAGTTTTTTTTATCATATTTCACAGTTATTCTACGAACCTGCTTTGGATACTACGTGATTGATAATTAACAAGGTGCGAAGCAATTTATTCGCATCATATCAAACAAGCATGAGTGAAATAACTGAAATTTAAAAACTTTGGAGAAAATGAGCTTTTGTGGAAAGTTTTCAGCTTAGTATCAGTTCCATAAAAGGTCATACCGAATATGAGCGATATACGAGATTGAGGCCAACCAGTAAGATCGCCAGGAAAGCTATATAAAATGTAAATAAAGATTAAATAAAAGCTATTTTGAACTAAATGGATTAAATATCTACCGATTTCTCCTAATTCTTATTTAAATTAATTGGAAAAAATTAATAAATATTTTATTGTGAACATTACATGTTAATAAAGTTGTACTTTCAGTGAGATATTTAATTAAATCTTTAGACTGCGATGTCAAACTCGTTTTTAGATCTCTTCGGTACCTCCTGAACTTACAGCTATGATAGATGTGATAGATATGCTAATCCCCGATCGTATTTGTAAAAAAATGTTTAAATTCCCTAGCTGCAAAAGCTTCTTAAAAATCCTCTGCACTTCTTGTATCCACTTTACCACCAGTTTTTTCGGTTACTTACCTACAGTTTTCTCTCAATTTCCTTAACCAAAGTATTCGAGTTTAGGTAAAGTTTACTTAACGTTTAAAGTAGGGCATAAATATATCTTCCCCATCCGAAAACACCAACAAAAGCAACTGAACATCAACACTTAACTATAAGGAATGAAACTTTTCTAAGTTTATTGCCTTGAAAAATATTTCTTTTATTTTAGAAAAAAACACCAAAAAGATATTTGCCATGTAGCTTTCTTGGATGAAATTGGTAAAATTTGGCAGAATACCGTTCTGTAGTTTTCAGTAATTCTTCTTTAAATTAGTTTAACTACCTGAAGTCAACTTTACCAAATTTTTGATTGAACAAAACTAAAACTTCTGAACTTTTGAACTTTGGGCAAACGTCATCTACCATTTCTTGACGATTACTAAAAACGGTTTTGTGTCAAATGTTCATTTAACTTATTAACCATCACAAATGTAAAAAGTATATTTACAAAAGCCACTTACCTCGAGGCATTGGTTTCGCATTTTTCAAAACGAAAATTGAAAGGATCGATAGCAATTGTATGAACAACATATCAACGACCTGCAGTTTTAGTATAAAACGCTTCGCTTAAAACTTTCTTTTCAAGTAAAATTCCCGAAACCATAGCAACCTTCTGATGACGTATTCTCGCGCATGGTCACACGTGACCCATTTAAGCACTTCCGGTAGAATCCTGTGCTTTACCACCAAGTAATCAGGTCAACTCCTACGTCACACAGAATTTTTAGCGAGTATAAACAGCTTATCAATCGATTTCGAAAGCAATAGAAATTGAGATTTATACTCCTGCGCTTTACAACAAGACCATCATGTCAACTCCTTCGTTAAAAAGAACTTTAAGGGGGTATGAACAGTTTCTCGGTCGATTTCCACAACAAAAGCATATGAGATATAGAGTCCTGCGCGGGTCCTGTGCCTTATCACTTGGCCATCAGGTCAGTTCGTACGTCACAAAAAAATTTAAGGGAATATGAAATATTTTTAGGTCAATTTTAAAAGAAAAAGAAATAGAGCTTTAAAGTCCTAGGCCTTACCACTAGACTATCAGAGCAACTGATACGTTACATAAAAAAATTTAAAAGGTATGAAGGATTTTTTGTTCAGTTTCAAAAGCAAAAGAAATTGATATTTAGATTCATGGGGCTTACCACAAGAACATCAGAGCAACTGCTACGTTAAAAAAATAATTTAAGGGGTAGGAACAGTTTTTTTCAATTTCAAAAACAACTCATATTTAGAGTCCTGCGCCTTAGCACAAAGCCATTAGGTCAACTCCTACGTCACAAAAAATTTAAGGGGGTATGAACAGTTTTTTGGCCAATTTCGAAAAGAAAAGAAATTGAAATTTATAATTCTGCCCCTTACCTCTGTGCCATCAGGTCAACTTCTACGTTACAAGAAAATTTAAAGGGGGATGAACAGTTTTCTGGTCGATTTCAAATACAAAAGAATTTAAGATTTGGAGTTCAAGTCCTTACCACTAGATCATCAGAGCCACTGAATTTAAGAGGTATGAACAGTTTTTTGTTCGATTTCAAAAGCAAAAGTAAAGATCTGCGCCTTACCACTAGGCCATTAGGTCAACTCCTAAGTCCCAAAACCAATTTAAGGGACTATGAACAATTTTTCGAAAACAAACAAAAATTGACATTTATAGTCCTGTGCCTTATCGCTAGGCCCTCAGGTCAACTCCTACGTCACAAAAAGTTTGAAGGAGGTATGATCACTTCTTCAGTCGATATCGAAAGCAAAAGAAACTGAGATTTATAGTCCTGCACCTTACCACTAGGCCATCGGGTCAACTCCTACGCCACAACAAAATTTAAGGGGGTATCAACAATTTTCGGTCGAAATCGAAACCAAAAGAAAGGGAGATTTAGAGCCCTGCGCCATACCGCTAGGCCATCCGGTCATCTCTCGCGTGAGCGTAAATTTGAAGGGGCTATAAACAGTTTTTCTGTCGATATCGAAAAGAAAAGAAAATGAGATTTAGATTCCTGCGCCTTACCACTAGGCCATCGAGTGAACTTCTATGTCACAAGAAAATTAAAAGGGGTATGAACAGTTTTTCGGTCCAATTCCAAAACAAAATTTAAGGGGGTATCAACAATTTTCGGTCGAAATCGAAACCAAAAGAAAGGGAGATTTAGAGCCCTGCGCCATACCGCTAGGCCATCCGGTCATCTCTCGCGTGAGCGTAAATTTGAAGGGGCTATAAACAGTTTTTCTGTCGATATCGAAAAGAAAAGAAAATGAGATTTAGATTCCTGCGCCTTACCACTAGGCCATCGAGTGAACTTCTATGTCACAAGAAAATTAAAAGGGGTATGAACAGTTTTTCGGTCCAATTCCAAAACAAAAGAACTTGAGATTTTGAGTCCTGTGCCATACCACTAGGCCATCCGGTCAACTCTTAGGTCACAAAAGAATTGAAGGGGATATGAACAGTTTTTCGATCGATATAAAAAGAAAAAGAAAATAAGTTTTAGAGTCTTACCCCTTACCACTAGGCCATCGGGTGAACTTCTTGGAAAACAGAAAAGTTAAGGGAGTATGAACAATTTTCGCTCGAATTCGATACCAAAAGAATTGAAATTTAGAGCCCTGCGCCATACCACTAGGCCATCCGGTCAACTCTTACGTCAAGAAAATTAAAAGGGTTATGAACACTTAAGCAAAAGAAATTGAGATTTTGAGTCCGTGGATTGAACCCGGGACCAATTCCAGGACCTAAGCTGGAGGCCGAGATCTTGCCACTGCGTCAATCCCTCAGCAAGCCATAGCTCCTTAAGACTAAGTGCAAAGTTTCATCTCAACCCTTTAGCTAAGAACTTTTTTTTAAGGATGTGCGACCTCATTTGCAGGGCTTTTCCCTGATTCAGATTTCAAGCCAGAGAAAAGCCCTAGGAACGAGGTTGAAAAAGGTCCACAATTCCTTATCCCGTTTGAGTCCCCATGCCATGCAGCCTAGCCGGTACTCAGTGAGTCATGGGTTCGATTCCCCTGAATGTTTTCAATATTTTTTGATAAGCAAAACTCCCATACCTAATATACTAATCTGTCTATTTTTATTCGGTGAAATGTAAGAATTTTTATGGTGGTTATTTTCAGTGTGAACCAAGCAATTTATTAATCCTATCTTGTTTTTAATCTCACACGCAAAACTCCTCGATTAGTCGCTCGGGCTTTTTCGTTTTAGCAAAGCGGCAGTTATAAGGGAAATTAACATTATCGCTTATCAAATTTTTATTACTTTTTTGTCTTTAGTCACGTTATTGAGTTTAACAAGATAAAATTACCGAATTTCTTTATGTGTCGTTTTTAGTTTTTTAAACTTCATCTCAAACATAGTAACTTCTATTTTTCCATTTTTTATTGAGTAGACAACATTGTTACTGATATTTGGTAAGTTCGTCTTAGCAAAGACAATGGTGACATTTAGACACATTTTTTCCAATGCCAGTTTTAATAAATTATTTTTATAAAACAGGAACTGTGAAAACAATTCTTTGATGACTTTTTAGATATTCTGTCGTCACTAATGAGAAATGTTCATGTACGAAATCGGTTTCCTTTGTAACTCAAGACAACAAAAAATCCGCGAAATCATCCTCTATCAACTGTTTACACTATAACAATTTTTTAGCTGGACAGGTGACGTTTTTTCATTAGATTACTTTTCACGTCTGTTCGCCGTGTTACATGCACGTACATTAAATAACATTTCTGATGCCAAAGATTAAAAGTATAATTAAAATAATCTAATTAATTTTAGCTGTTTTTGAAAAAGCTTTTTTATAACACTTTGAGAACCTACCACAAATTAGTTCGCTTAAATTATTACTTTTATGGACTTGAAAAGACTCGTTCGAGCTAAAACAAAATCGAAAAGCAGGCTCAAAAGCTGTTTTGGGATGTACGAAAGTCATTTGCATAGCAGGCCTGATTTGTCCTTGGATATTGCTTTGAACGGTTTCCGTTAAAGGTAACGACTTCTTTAGGTAGAAACGGAAAATATTTTTTTTTTTAACTTGGCAAAAAGAATCTACAGCTAGAGACATTTCAGTTTTCGTTACTATCAAAATTAAAATTTCATTTGTTGCTGTTTTTGTGAAAAATTAGAATAAATGAACAAGAAGTTCAAATGATAACATAAGATAACAGTGTCAGTGGAATGAAAGGTAGCGAAAACCACGAATGCATAAAATTAACCTTGAACGACACATAGAAATTAGAAACTACGCCAAAATTGGAGAAATTGTTTTAAAAGTCAACTATATACTAAACTACACCATACTAGGTTTACCAAATCGCACAAAACAGTGCCGGAAAAAAAAGGGTGAAAAAACCGATATTCTCCTTAATTTGAATACCACATGCGCAGCACAAACCGATGACTTTCAACAGCGCGTGACTATAGCACATCAGGCAAACCTTTCAAAGCGTCTAGTTTTACGAGTTCTCGATATTTAGATAAAAAAAGGCGAAAAAAATCGAACTGATTGTCTGCCAAGCGTGTAATGGCAAATGTACAAAAAAAACCCGAATTAATCAACGTTTGAATTATTTGCATCTTATAACACAAGAGCGAATAACCTGGATTTATGATTCATTTAGAATAAATTTGGAAATTGTGATTGTCTTTAGTACAAGTAAAAAAAAAGGTCTTAGGTTAAAACAGTATAAACTCATAATGAAATTATATATACCGAATGAATTAGGCTGTTTTAGCTAAAAAAAATAAAAAAAATATGCTAATCAAAGTTTTTTTTACAAAACTAAAAAGATTCTATTAAATGATGAAAAAAGATTGTCTTGCTATTTTTTTTCTTTGATATATTAATATTTTTTCTTAAAATATATGAAAAAGGTACTTTCTTCAGTTAAGGAGCGAAATAATATATGTTAGATTCCAACTCTGATTCTGTGCCCACTTATGGTTTCACCTTTCTGTTAATAATCCATTAAACCAAAGATAGCTTAATGTTCATTCCCTTGTCAGCCTGAACATTTCCAATTGTTATCAAAACATATACATGCAATTGTCGGAGAACTCGAGCTCGAAATGAAGTAATCTAGAGTCGTGGAACTCCGTATCGCTCAAGCAAAGCCTAAGGTTTATTTTTAGTGAAAAATTGATATATAAATTTAAGGTATGTATCGGTTGCATTGCAGCTGCGTACTTGTTTTTTGTTATAAAATTTAGCCAGCCTTGTATTAATAACTTATAAAACATTATAATATATAATTTGATTTTTATTGGTGCCGGATTATAATTCTGCAATGTATTTTTGTTTCCAATATGTTTAAATGAAACACAAAATATAGCAACAAATTTTGATGTATTTTGAGAAGCTGCGTGAAAAGCTTTATCCTCCTGAGACTAATTTCGCGATGAAAACTGCTTTATTGCATTTATAAACATTTTTAGTCTTGTTTCAGTTGTCATTATGAATGTAATGAGCTAAAACAAAAATTGTTAAACAGGTTTTTACGACTTAGAGAAAAAAATTACTTTCTCTTTTTCTTGTTTAACAGTGCACTATATATGTCAAATTTCATGGAATTTGTAAAAAAGTTCAATTGAATTCTCAACAAAGCTCCATTGAGCGTTTCGCATGGTTTTAAGATTTGAAAATTACTTCCTAGTGTTGTTTGTGCTTTTAAGTTCTAATTACTAAAGCCTCCAACATTGATACTGTTTGCTAGCTTTAGAAGCGTGATTCCAAATTGTCAAACTGAGTGCGGTTTTATAGGAAAATAGTCTGGCAACTGATTGTATTCAGGGTGGTTTAGAATTTGAAGCGAATTTGAAAGTAATTAATAGCTAGAAAGGAAAATGACAAAACAATGGCTGTTTTGATAACTATCAATCCCGTTAATTAGGTTTTATTTAAAATGTTTACCCCGTGGCCGTAGTTATGATTTCAAACTCCTTTTAAAAACAAAATGACAAAAATTCTACAATAAGATAAAAGCCAATTAAAAATCAGCAAGATAAAATCTTTTTACTTCCAACTGTCAAAACGCTACTGGAGCTGTAAACGTTGTTTATGTCTTACACAATGATCGAGATCAAACTGGCGTTAGAATTTACATCTCCAAAATATCAGAGTGTAACAACAATGTTAGAAAGTGAAACTTAGTTATTTTTCACAAAGACCGACTACAAATAGCAAAACTACAGCTGATATATAGTTACAACTCTTACAGGTCAGCAAATTACAAAGTATTCAGTTGATGTTCATTTACTTTTTTTTTAAATATCACACAGTTTTTTAGTATTTTGTGCCACTAATTGCTTACTTATATATATGAGCTTTGAATATTTTTTGACTAAAACAGTAAATAAAAACATTTATTCGATAAGTGCGCATTATTGAGGTGTATATAACATGGTTTATTTTTTTAAAATTTTATTTGAACACAATACAATGTTAAAGAAAGGGTTTAAAACTTTTTAGATCCAAAATATGTCTTTAAAACCCCCTTGCTTACTTGAGATACGAAGAATTTTAGCTTGAAAAACCGAAGAAACCAGATTAAGATCGGTGCGAAGCCCAGAATTTGAGTTGGTTTCGTAGGGGTGGGAGGCAGCAGTGATAACCGCTAAGCCAACCTGGCTCCTCCCGATTGTGAAGTGGAAACCGAACTTATAGCTTGAAAATTAATGACGATCAAACCTTCCAGTACATTCGGCAAGGCTCTTACCAGCTGCAATGTATCTGACATTAACTCAAACCCGGGATTCTTTGAGAGTCAAAATGGAGGCCTGATTAACAGTAGTTAGTTCACTTGCCGAGTGTGTTGCACCTACCATTAACGCATGCGCAGATGATGATTGAACACGATTATGACTGGAAACCTTGTTACAGTAGGTAATTTATTTACGGCTTTGCGGCTGCCTCTGAAAATCTCAAAACAAATACTTGGCCGTGTTCATAACACTGAAAAAAAAATTAAGTAACGTTTTTAATTTATTACCACTTTAGGTTGTCATCTGCTACTTGACCGACACCAAATGTTGAAGTGTTTTGGTTTTATTGTTCGGGATAAAGCCCACCAATATCGTTGTTAAGAAAAGCTTAGTTTAGGCGATATCAAAAACGGATCTATAAATATTTGGCTGCATTGTTTCCAAGACGTCACCTATAAAGCCTTACTGACCTCAAGTCGTTTGTAATACCTTGACCTTGATTTCATTGTATACTAACTATTAATGACTGCATGCCGGATGGGTTCTTTCATAAATTCAACAAATTTTACTTTGGGGCAGTCTTTTAAAACAGAACATGATCGAGATGGATCAAGAATTGCTTATTTAACAGTAGAAGTCGGAATCGCCAGTGCTGGTTTGTTTGCCAATATTATGGTTGTCGCAACGATTCTTTCTTTTAAGAAACTTCGACGCTCCATTAACTATCAACTGATCCTAAATTTGTCCATTTCTGACATGGGAATTTTACTGTTCACCTTCCCGTTTGCAGTAAACGTACAAGAAAGTGGAAGATGGCCCAAGTTTCTTTGTTTGTGGATTTTTCCACTGTCTGACATCTTCCAAGGCGTTTCCTTCTGGACCATCGCTACGATTGCAATCAGCCGCTATCGCACTGTATGCGGTAAATTCACTGTCAGGAAAAATACAATGAAGAAGGTAAAATGTTTAATAGCAGCAATTTGGATTGCCTCCCTGGCATTGGTATCTCTTCCAGTTATGATCTTTATGAAGCATAGAAAAACACCAACAAGGGATTTGTGTTACCCCGAGTTTCCGGAAATAAAAGGACAAGAGAAATTCTTTCTTAATAAAATGTATACATTCTTTATTAGAATCGGATTAACGTACGTGATGCCTCTGGCAATAATAATGGCAACTTATATTCTAATATCGCTCTTTATCAGCACAGCTACACGTCATCTTAAGGAGATCAGTAATTATCGACGCATCACTCAGCACAGCTTGTACAGTGTTCAAATTCGCTCGGCCTTAAAGCGAAATCTTCGGGCTAAGAGACTTTTGACGCCATTGGTTCTAGTTTTTTCTATCACAGTGTTTCCTTTCAATCTTTTGCGAGTGTTGTACTATGTTAAACTGAATATCTCATTTTACCAAGCAAAGATATCGTGGATAGTTTGTGTAGTATCTCTTATATTGCATTGTGCAATCAACCCTCTTTTGTATTGTATTGTGAGCCCTGATTTTTATCGAGCTAGCAAAGAACTACCTCAAAAAATTTTGAGGCAAATACAAAAGTCACTTTCTTTGGTGTTCAGTGGGTTTTCCCGGCAGGAACAGAGTATCGAGCTACACTCCTAAACTGATTGCAACTGATTTCCAACTACTTCTCTTGAACTTCAATGCGTTATTGCGTCATTGCATGGGTCTTTCATTCGGTTGGTTCAGTAAAATGGTTTTTTAAAATCTTAATATTTATAAATTAGTCATAAAGAACAATTAAAGTAAGGATATTTTAAATGAACTTGTGTTTTCAGCTGTGTTTCATTATAAATTATCAAAAATTATCTACAGCTTTCAATTTCAATTAGCGAATATTCTAAATAGCAACATATTAAGTGGTCACAAATTTTGGCAAATAACCATGCATATTTAAATTGAAATATTGTTCATCACTGAATGCATGCTTGAAAAGAAAAACCAGCAACCATAATGTGAAGTTGAAAGTTATTTATAAAAAAGGCAGTATAGTTAGACATAACATTCTGTTTACAGTTATACATTTGAAAGCTCAAAAACACTTACAAATGGTTTCCAACCACTTTATGAAATTACTACGAGTGTTAGTACTTATCAATATCATTATTCAAACTAACACTACTTCTTCTACTACTACAAACTTTTACTAGTAATGCTACTGTTCCAACAACAACAACAACAACAACAAATAATAATAATAATAATAATAATAATACAACGCTTTTACTTTATAAAAGCTTTATTTGACGTAAGAAGTACGATCTTTAAAACTGTGTATACGCAAATTATGTAATTGCGCAGTAGAAAACTAAAAACAAAATCCTGCTCCAAAGGGATTCCAAGCGTGTCTGCTGCGATACTGGTGCAGCGGTGTCACCAATCGTTGTATAAAGGTACAGCTATAACGGTGCTTTTGTTCCCTTAATCTTTTTCTTTTTCTTTATTTCCAGTTTCATATTTCGAATAACGAACTAAAACCTATATGATGATTAAAACAAGGAAAAAATTATATACCAGAATGCATTTATTCCTTCAAACTATCATGGAAAGGCCATATTCCTTGCTCCTTCGCATGACCTAAATCCCGTCGTAATCAATTAATATTTTACGTCATATGCTGTATTCTCCAATTCTTGTCTAAGTCCTTCGTTCATTTTCATTTTTCTTTTCTCATGCTTCTCCTACCACGAAAGTCGGCATGTAATAACATATACGTCAAACAATATAA
>JAOEHV020131041.1:0-14612 GCA_025447995.2 Isaurus tuberculatus | reverse complement strand
AAACTACCAAGGGAATATTTAAGTGTTGTTTTTAAAGACAAAAGAAATTCAAATGCGAAATAACTTTTATCTCTATAAAAACCTCGCATAATTTGTTTATAGATCACTTCCCCTGAAGTCTAAATAATATTAAAAGCCTCAGCCAAAAAAAGATAAACATTTTGAGGAATTATTCAATTCAAACAACTCATTTGATTCATAAACATGATGTTTAAAGTCACATAAGGCAATTTTTCGTGCATCTTGTCTTACCACGCCATTGCGAGACAAGTTACAAAGAGGGTGCACGGTGCAGTGGCTCCTGCAGCCCGAAAATTTTTACTGAAATCATTACGAAAAGTAGAACTGGATTTTACATGTTACGGTGGCCCAGAAGGGACATTTAGATTGAGTGAATTTTTTTTTACTAACTCTCCATCGACAGTTAGTAACTCTCCATGGATAGTTACTAACTCTCCATCACCACACCAATAGCTTCACAGCTCTAAATATCCAAAATTTTATCACTTTAATTGTAACGTTAGACAATTTTTTTTAAGTTTCAAACTCGAACTACACGTACATTTTTCTCTATTTTTTAGATCTGTATGTAAAAAGGCTTGCTTTTTGTTAGGGCAGGCCAATTTGTTGGCTCTTGAAACTAAAGTGTTTTTGTCACGGCTTTAAAAGTTTCCATTATAGGTCTTTGGATATTGACTGGCTTTCATTAAAACTTTTCATTACCACCTAGCAAGATCAAAATTGATAAAGTCGTTAGCATAATTAATTATTTTCCGGGAAATTGGGAACTCAATACCTGCATGAAAATAAGATGTATTCAGACAAAACTTTTATTCAGAATTGGCAAAAATCCTCTCCATCTTTTTTTTCCGTATAAAAAATATGTTCTATAAGTATAATCTGCGATTTAGACTAGCTTATCAAAATATTAGAATATAGCTTTCTAGATCGGAAGATATATAAAAACACATACTTTTTTTAGAAACGTGTACGATTTTGTTACCACATTTAGAGATTTCTAATTTTTTTAAATCAGATTATTTGCTTTTACTTTTAATCTGTTTTTAACAGATCTTTTAAAAAAAGCTAAGCTAAGCGGTCCATGAAGCTGGCGCTCAGTTATACCCAGTTTCTGTTACGTTAAAAAGAGATGGAATCTTTGACTTCGGTTCCACTGGACAAAACAAACGCTATTCATCATTACTCAGCTTATAACAGAAGCTAAAAAACAACTTTCCCGACGGTGTAACGCTGAAGCTCGGCATGAACGGGTATCAGAGCCAAAGCAAAGGAATTACTATCTACCACTGTTTCTTTTGTTTTTTATCTTCAAAACTGACGTTTTAAAAATGAACAAAATGTAAATATACCGTAAGAAAAAGTCGTTCTATATAATAAAGTTTATATTGCGTTCCTTTTTTAAAACGTTATATGAGCTTTAAAGTTTTTATAAATGCTTCATGTTTATTATTATTTACGAAATTAGTAGTTATCGATGTTTGCGCGCTATGATTGGCTCTTAACTCGGAATAGCCAGTACTATATTTATTGTTTTGAAGAGAAAGAATGGCTTTCCGGTTTACATCAACCAGTAGCCAACTGCTATTCGAGGGATTTTTGAAAGTTAAAACAGAATAATTAATAAGATTTTCGAATGAATAATTCAATAAATTAGACCATTTGAAGTTGAATATTGCCTAAAATCAAATTCTGCCAAATCGGATATTAGATGCGTTTGGAGAAAAAGCACGAACATAATTAATTAACCATTTTTTTTGTCGTGTAACGTACCAAATTATCTCCGCTAAACCAATTATGTGGAAAAAGACTCTGTTCGCATAACATTCTTATGTTATTGGGTTGTAATTAAAAAAACATTTGCCCTGTTCTATAAACAAAATGCTGCACTAAAGCTCTGATTGACGAAACTGTACAAACACTCAAAATCTCAGCTCCTCTTCATTATCTGTGATCATCCAACCAGTTTCAGTATAACCTGCCGAAAAGGACTATATGAAACAACTGCCAACGTAAAATTCAAGTTTTCTAATTTTTTTAGATTTTTTTGAACTACTTCTTCAGTCAAGTCAAGGTGTTAAAGTCTTGCATAAAAGTTCCAGCACCTCGAGTTACAACTATTATTTGCTCAACAAAAAGTAGTCGAACTTTTAAAATTTATTTATGCATAGTGCACGCCAGCCCGTCTTTTGTACCACGTATCATTTGAAATAAAGCTCTTTTAAAAACAAGAAATTCCACCTTGAATGAATAAGTTTTTGTTTATATTTTGTTATTATAATTCAAATTCTTGTCGTCGTTGGCGCAATTTGAAGCGTTAGAATGTATTTGTTTATATCTTTTTGGATGAAGTAAGAAACAAACTAAGTGCGCATTAATTTCTTCAAGAAGTTGAAAGAAAATTTGCATGCTCAAAACTGAGGTCTAAGAACTCATCAACGGATTTTCAAAAGAGTGAATAAAGCATATACAGCTTCACAAGGAGGCCGCTTTGTCTGCAGGATAGGCATGCTTTGAGTAAATAGCACAGTAAAATTTTGACTCTAGTTTATACCCTGAAAAAGGGCAACTCAATCCTTTCACGGTTTAACTTACTCTTTGCGGCCAGTTCCCTCAGCTTCCATGAAGAATAAATAAGACCTTTGAAAAGTTGTGAAGCCTTTTCGAAGTTCTTCTCTTCCTTGGAACAAGCTAGGCTGTTTGACAACGAAAGGCCCAACTCTTTTGTTTGCTATGGCGTCACGACTTGCTTCGGAAATCATGGTTCAATTATTAACTGTCAGTTCTGTTCTTTTCAACTGGCGTCAGAAGAGTAAATAATCTGTGCTACGCCGCTTCTCGTTTCACAGCTGAATGATAATAAAAAAGTGTCTAAATATATTTTAAGTAGCACATCAAATAATCAATATTGATGAAAATATTTTAAATCTTCCTGTTTTCACATCTGCATTTATCTAATAAGTAAACTAAAATAAGTATAATGTTATGTTTTTCCGCAATTATAATCAATGAAATAATATCGCGCAGATTTCTTGGATGTTTTACATTTTCTTCTTGCCGAATCATGCTGGGTAAACATTTAAAAGTATTTGTCAAATAGTTCCAAAACATAAACAATATTACACAAATTCTGAACGATAGATTCCAACGACAAATTTTGCATTGTTTCACTTTCAGCCAGAAACCATGTTGTAAATATTAATCAAAGGAAAAGTTACCATTTTCTCATCAGTGGCCACCCTGGGCAACGTTTGTAATTTTTTTAACTATCTACTTAAACATGCAATTTTCATGTGATCAACAATTTAAAGGCAATGCATTCCTTTATACGAGCTGTTTTTACAAAGGGAAATACTGCAAAACCACTTAATGTCGCATATTAATTTTTCATCTTGGGTTTTTTCCCAAAAATAATTCGTGCTGGTGAGAAATTATTACAAATACAATATCAATAACTGATGCTATTATAGAACGCTTTATTTTGTTCCCTCCGTCAGTTTTTTGAAAATGTGCCACCCTCTCTTGCATATTTTAGTTTTATCTACGAAAATACACACATGCTGATAAAACTTGCTGTTTTGAATTTTCATTGTTTTCTGCATGGTACAGTGTTTCAGAAAGTGTAAAGCGATGTGTAAGTAATATATCAAACACGAGAGACAGTGTTTCATCACATATCCAAACAATGAGAAGAGAGTCGAAAATACGACGCGCAGCGGAGTATTTTTGACGGAATTCGAAGTGTTTGGAAACGTGATGAAACACTGTCTTGAGTGTTTGATATATCTTCTCAATCGAAACTAAAACTAAGGAGTAAACGAAGAAATAAAATCGTAAAAATATATGGTAATTAAGATCTTTTGTTTTAATTTGATGAATTATTAATGAGTTTGAGAAATTGGTTGCAACCTATCAAAGGAAGGAAACAAATTGGTATACTTTGAGAAAACTTCCATTGTATTTGCTGGGTTTGTGAAGGTTCTTATGGCATCAACGGTTATTAAAATGGCTGCTCAAAAAGGCGTGTTAGCGGGTAACGAGTAACTAAAGCTGATGTTCTACGAGGCATTTTTTCGTGCAACTTGCCTCGCAACGCCATTGCGAGACAAGTTGCACCAGCCATTGCAAGCCATGTTACACGGTGCAATGGCTCCTGCAACTTGAAATTCGTAACTAAAATCATTGCAAAAAGTAGCTAGAACTGGATTTTACTTTCTGCAACAATGTGCGCAACTTGTCTCGCAACGACTTTAGCCATTGCACGGGGTGTTATAGACGCTGCAGTGGCTCATGCAACTCGTCTCGCAATGGCGTTGCCTCGGCATTATTTCAAGGCTTTCAATATCAAGATTTTCACTATGGTCAACATTCGTTCTGTGCTTGTCACTCTATTCCTCTTCACTAGAATCTTCACTTCATAAATTTTAAACTGCTTATACTCATTCAAATATTCAAAAATTTTACAGCAATTTTTGAAAAAGCTTTAAAAGCCTACCAGTAACTTTTGAAAAGTTTTCATAGCCCCACAGAACTTCAATAACAGCTTCATGGGTTAAAACTTTTTCTTCTGGCCCGTTCAAATGTGGAATTAATGACCGCTTCCTAATATATAACAGCTAAATCCTTTTCCGAGCCTAGTGGTCCATGGGGCCCGCGCTTATCTCCGGTTTCCGTAGTGTTAAGCGGATGAGAGTCATTGACTTCCCCTGGACGGGACACTAATCCATCGCAGGTTAGCTTCCAGCCGATGCTGGTACTCATTTACCGACCTCGTAAGGATGGAAAGCTGAGTAAGCTTTGGCGGAAAAGGTCACACAAATATTCACGAGGAATCGAACCTGGGACCTTGTGGTTAATAGGTAACAGACAGTCGCCTAATGCCAGTTTGCAGTCTATATTAGATTCATGTACTGCATTTTGTTTTAAACGAAATTTCAAAGTTTAGTTATTCAACTTTGTTCTTGTGAAAAAGCACCTTCCGATATTCCATTATATAGCGAGTTTTTGAGAAACTGGGTGCGCTTAAATAGTTTAGGTAGTAACGATTATTTTTTTTTTTTTGTTATTGTGAACCGATTAAAATTTGGCGTCTGCACGCAAACTAGGCGTGACAGGTGCGTGATAAACCATGACTTGGCAATCAACCGATGTGACGTCATTGTTCACAATCGTTCATAATTGGCACAAAGAAACATTTGAGTTTTTAAAATTAAAGTGCCTATCAAGCGAATTTTTTTTATGCAAAGTCGGAAAATATAGCCCTCAAACGAACAATTCCAAAATTTGAGATGTGTAGGACAAGTATTGACGATTTTATACGTGCTTAAAAAAATTGTAGTTGTCTCGCGCGGCCAAAATACCACGTCACAATAGCTTGTTACGTAATCTAGGAGACACAAACTAGTTTTTTAGTACGGAGGAGAGGTAGAAAAGAGGAGAAAGAATTGATTATTGTGTTGCTGGCACTCCCAATGGGCAAAGCTGCCAAAACACAAAGAAATGACATGTTTAATTTTTGAAATCAAAGTAAAAGTTAAAGTAAAACCTCACCTACATTAAGTCACTTAACAACAACAAGCTTTATTTACATTCACTCCAGGCAAGGATACAAAGACAAGCAGAAAGTATGGGATTCCAGAAGTAGTAAAAAATTATCGGGTCTGGAGTCCCAATATAATATGTTTATGTTAAGCGGTCAGGAAAAAGGGAAATACAACACAGAAAATGAAAAATAGAGGATTACAAGACAAAACACATAATAAATATATACAATTAACCATTAAAATATTTAAATACATTTAACCCAGTCCCTGTGACTCTCTTTCGTGGCAAAACCATTAACTTTAAACCCCGTATAAAATCTTACACAACTCAAACTTCGGATCGTTCGTTTAAAAAGTTATATTTTCCAAAAGTGCCAAAAAGAAAAAAAAAATTCGCTTCATAGGCGCTTTAATAATTTGAGAAATGCTTACCAAGCGAAAAATAAGTGGAAACGTTTTGGTTGCACTTGCAGTTTCTAAGATGATACCGTTGTTCTTAGAAGAGATAGAAAATATAAGCAAAGATTCGTCTACTAAGACCCTTTCCACCAGAATGCGTTTTCGACTTTTAGCTCTTCCGTCACTACCTTTTTTCTTTGTCTTTTCCCCGTCGTTTTCCCTTTGGTGAGGGAGGAGTTTGTGTGCATCCCCTGGTGTCGGAAAAAGATAGACATAATTCCAAGCCATTTGTCATCGACCGCGAATAATATTTATTTCGAATAAAAACAGTAACATAGTTTCTTTAGGTACAAAAAACATAAATCATCTATTCAACTATAGCAGCGTCGGCAAAATACTGATAAATGACAATCTACGTCGTATATAACTATAGATAAAACCTGGATTCTTATAAAAGTCTGATGTTCTAGATCAAATTAAAACATTTAAAGTCAGAAATAACTAATTTACAAATTACTTCATTGTCAAAATAAGAGAAACCCAAAGATATAATTAAATTCAGCTAATTTAAAATTCTTCAGTGCATTTAGTGAGTCTATGTCGCAAGTCTATTCAGTTAAAACCGAGTAAGAGACATTCTAATAAATCCGGCTGGGCAAAAAGAAGGTCGCGTACAAGGAATAGCAAAACCATCGTTATTTGGAAACACGTGACTGTTATAGACCAATAAGGTTTCGTATATCTTCAATCCTCGCCTTTCGTCGTTCCTCCTGGGTTTGTCGATTCACCCCAAAGGCCTGGTTCATCAGCTCGCGCTTCGTCGCCTGAAGTTTGAGCATGCGTTCCTCCACTGAATCAGTCACGATATACTAGGAATTAAAAATCATTTTGTAGTTCAAACTTATCTATATATTTTGTTTCATTTTTTGTCTAATGGGCGCAAGGTTTCAACAGTAATAAAACCTTGGTCTGTACCCATGCAAAAATATCAACATAAACTAGTGCCAACGAGCATCACCTCAAATTGAAATAGCTTTTCAGTGTGTGACAGTTCAGAGTGGATCCATTATTATTAATTTGCAAAAATTCCCTTAAGTTGTGACATACTGTTGTGCGTGCGAATTACTGTACGGTCGGAGTTCTTTCAGAGAATTAATGGTGATTTTCATTAGAAATGTCACAAGTGTACAAAGACATGCATAGTTTTAACGCCTTAAATTTATAAGTGCCATAATTAGGAACCCCAAGAGACTAATGAGAAACAGAAACAAAAAATTTAAACAAACCTGGACATTTTTTTTGTTTATTTGTTTAAAGATCTTGAAAAAAAAAATTTCGCAAGCTTTTTGAAAATCAGTGGTCAAAAAGTCTATATTCGTCAATGAACAGCAAAACATTTAAGAAGCCACTCACAAAATAGATGCATGCCTCGTTTCCGTACGTTCATTTAAATACAATAGCTATGGCGTTAAGCATATTACCTATACCTTACTTTATCTTAATTTTCACTCGAGATTTTTGGCCCCTGCACTCTACTATCGCGCATCGGTTCATGCTTCATCCGCCTGACAAGTTGGCGAAAAACTATAGACCTCTTTCATAAATGGCGGATCTACCTTATTGGTACTAATTTTCGCGGGCACTTAATTTCACGAAAAAAAGATCTGCATGTTTCGCTGTTCTTTATTTTCGCGATTTGGGTGCAAAATTATTTTCTTAGGGAATTAATTTTTGCAAAAATGAAAAACAAAACATTTTATTTTGAGAGTTACATTATTATTTTACACTTCTTATTGCTGAACATCATTAACTCATAACAAAACCAAAATTTAGAAACCGTATCAAAGGAAGATATTAAATTTCGCGACATTAAAGTTCGCGGGAATTATTTTTCGCGTCGCTTTAAGTTTGCGATTTTTTTTTAATCGCGAAAATCGCGAAATTAAAGCGACGCGAAAATTAGTAGCAATAAGGTAGTTGTTATTCTTTTATTTGTATGTAAATTAGCCTTCCTAGCCTCGTCAACATGTGTAAAAACAACAAAATTTTCATTCAAAATCGAGGCTAGGAAGGCTTATTTGAGTTTATACAAAAGGATGATAATAACGAAAGAGGTCTATAATGCGGAGACAGAAATCTGAGCTCAAGATGGAAATCAAATTAGTGACCTTTCATACACTAGCCGGACGCTCTACCAATGAACCTAGGGAAATTCATAGAGCAAGCAAGCTTCCGACTAGCGTACGGAAGATCATGGGACCGATTCCCATCTGCAACTCACTTTTTTTCGGAGTTTTAAGTTACCTGTGCGGTAGTCATCATCAGAGTCAAAGAGGAACAAATGAATCAGTTGAACACTAATATAGTCTGTTGCGTCATTGCTGATTGGTTAGTTTGGCTGTGACGTGATTGGCTGTTCGACTCAAGTAGTGTCGAGACTAGACAAATACTCGACTGGCCCTGATGACGTGGTGGTCAAAATGTTAGTCACAACAAAAGTCTTTCTCACGACAATTTCAAGGCGGATGATTAATCAACACTTTGTACTGTTTTTTCTCGGTTTGCCGAAAACCACAAGTTCTGAGAAGATATTTCTGCATTTGCTATTGTATCAGTTTACGATACAAGTTAATAAAAGTAATGTTTTTGTTTCTAGCTTACCTTTGTAACGTGGACGTCTCTTGTCTGCCCCAGGCGATGGCAGCGATCAAAACATTGCTCCTCGACAGCGGGGTTCCAGGCCTGGAACAGAAACAAAATATGTAACGAAAAAGCTTGATATTTGCAACAAGGCTTCTTCAGTCAGACTTTGTACAGCAAGGTGACGGTAGATCCAAGTACACAGTACAGGTAAAATTCCTTTGTACCATAAAGAACCGCTTAGGCAGCAGCACAAAACTCAAAATGTAGTAACTGTTTAATTTTCCATGTAGCGTTAAAACAAAATGAAGTATATCAAATTTCCAAAGAAAAACTATATACATAAGTATGTGAGTTCCAGAGGTTACCTATAATATGACATTCTGTGCATTTCTAGTTATGTCGAACTCCGGTTATTTCGAAGATTTTTCTCGTTTTACGCTGAAAGTTCGAGATAACTGGACAGTACTGTATTAATCCGAGTTTTACCTTAGTGCTTGAGATCACGACTTTATACGATAAACAGTCACGTCTACGATGATTTTTATGCTGCCTAAATTAAACGACCTTGCAAAAAGAGTGGAACTTACTTCGTCTATACGACAGGTAAGAAAAAAAACCAGTCGAAACCAAGATAACATTTATTTGCAAATTAGATTTAACCAATCACAATTTTTGTTTAGTTCCATGTTCTATGTCCTCTACAGAAAGTAATGGCGAAATTAACTTACAGGGTCCATAAGAAAGATTTGTGAAGCCGCAGTGAGATTCAAGCCTACTCCCCCTGCGGATAAAGACAACAAAAGGATTGTTGGAGCAGAAGGGCTCGCGTTCGAGAACGTTTCAATAGCCTCTGCTCGCAGCTCTTGAGGCATGGTTCCATCCAAGCGTGTAAAGTGGAAGCCATTTTTCTCCAGAGGGGTCTCAATGATATCAAGAAATGAGGTAAACTGGGATACCACAATACTCTTGATTGTTTCATCTTTCTCACGGAGGGCTTCAAGAGTTGCCATGAGATGATCGACCTGTAAAAAACAAAAGAAAAAGATTGAGTTTGTTATAAAAGTATTACAAATTTGCGCTCTTAGAGGAATACACGAACTAGCTTCAAATACAGTCAAGCAATTTCATATTTTTTTTTGCAAAAATTAATTATAAATGTATCATTTTGTTTTAGGTTTAAGGACCGTTCGTTTTTATTAGGGAGGGGGGGGGAGGGGGCTGGTAGAAATTAGGGGGCGCCATCTAAAAAAGAATACGGCCTAAAAGGGGAGGGGACACCAAAAAAATAAAAGGCCTTTCAAATTTCCACCAGCTCCCCCTCCCCAATAAAAAATGAACGGTCCGTAGGGGCCGTTCATTTTTATTGGGGAGGGGTGGGCTGGTGGAAATTAGGCGGAGGGGCACCCAAAAAAACGGCCTAAAAGGGGAGTCCACCGAAAATATACAAGGCCTTTCTAATTTCCACCTGCCCCCCTCCCCAATAAGAAATGAACGGTCCCTAACAGGTTGGTTAAAGAGACAAATTTTGCAGTAGCTAGTTAAAATTACCTCATTATTTGAGCCTACTGGCTCATTGGACCGGCGCTTATCTCCGTAGTGTTAAGCGGTTGAGGGTCCCTGACCCCCCTGGATGGAACACTAATCCATCCCAGGTAAGCTCCCAGCTGAAGCTGGTACTCATTTACCGATCTCATTAGGGTGGAAAGCTGAGTAAGCCCTGGCGGAAAAGAAGGTCACGTAAATACTCTAATTTTGTCACTGCCTGGGATCGAACCTTGGACAGGGGGTCAAAGGGGGTCGCTTACTAATCGTCCTCTCTCGCAGCCAGAGGCTGAATTGCCGAGGACGCAGCTCAACGAGGTTGGACCGAAGAAGCTGTGCTGCCGTGTAGGCGCTCAGCCCCTAGAGCACGATCCATACATGACCTCGGAGCACAGCACCAAAGCCAGATTTAAATTGGGACCATGCGGTTGTTAGTGGTGAGTACGGTAGGAATTCTTTACACGGAGCGGGTGTGAAGATGACTACGAAAAGTAGCTGTGCGAGGTTTATGGTGGATTCTTTGGCTAAGTTGTTCTTTTTCATTTAGACTCTAATACCTGAAAATGTAACCAAAGATAAACTATCAAAATGAATTCAAGAGCTAGATGAAAAGATGCATAAAAGATGGCTAACTCTTTTTTGGTACTAGATGCCTCACCATGGTAGTCATGAATCTAAATATCTACCAAAATCACTGGTTTAGGACCACCGTAGTGATTAAAGATTTGCTCTTCAACATTTATACCAACAAAAAGATTACCACAGTCGGACTCCATTTTAGCTCCTATAGCCATCCCATTCATTTTCTAAAAAAATTCACCATGGAAAGGGCAGAAACTAAGCGTAACAACTAACACAACCAATCAAAGAAATATGTGTTACTGGACAAGCGTGAGATCAAGATGGCTGGATATTGGCCAAGCTCTTTTTTTGGGTTATTATGGACCGAGACGAAGTCGAGGTCCATGAAAATGCAAAAAAAGAACGAGGCCAATATCCAGCCATCTTGACCGAACAAGTTTGTTCAATAAAGGACTTATTATATGGCCAAAGAACTTCACTTTACTTTGTTTATATTCGAGCGTTGGGAAAGAAAGCCAACTGATCACTGATGGCACGTGCTCGTTCTTGGTTGGACAAATTGAAAAATAACATGATTTAATTGGTTTACAAGTTTGATGAGTAAACGTCAAAATGGAATCAGAAGATACACACACTTCCACGAAGCAAGTTTACACTCTTTGGACGAAATGACTTCTTTTAAATACTTTGAGAAACGTTAAAAGCGACGAAAATGGCTTAATTTCAAAATCAAAAATATTCGGTTTTTGTTGACGAATAAGTTTACGAAACTCGTCTATACTTTCTTTGTTTTGACTGTGTGACTCCATGCTCCACGCAATTTGTTTCTTGTGGGAACAAAACGGGCAATCCCGAGCGGGCAAGATGGGCCTATCTTGCCCGCTCGTGTAACCAATCAGAACACAGAATTCGCTTCATCTTGCCCGTTCAGCGAGCCTGCCATATAATAAAAACAGTTATAGATAAAACATTACCTTAGTACTAGACTTCCACTCTTCAACAACACATTTATTTTTCTCCTTTTCAGGTGTTTCCTTCCTCCTCTGCTCTGGCACCTTAATCAGTTCATTCTCTTTCACGGGAGCACGACACAACGGGCAAACGGACTCTAGGCTTGCCGAGCTGATGACGTCACTGATACAGCGGTGGCAGAAAGCATGCGCACAGCGAGTGATAACAGGCTCAACCAGCGACTCCAGACAAATGGAACATTCTTCATCAACGCCGGATAACAGCATGTGAAGTAGTTCATTAATTAGTCGCAGGGTGCTCTGGTCATGTTCAAGATCGTCATCATCTGAATCACTATCACCTTTGCATAAATTGAATGATAAAAATGTCAACAATTGAGTAGGAATGAACAAAATCTATCAAACAGTAAAACAGTTTTCGTGCTAGAATTTTCATTTGGAAGAATTGCTTTATTAAAAATTGATTGAGTTTTCAAGGGCTTCTTAAAGTTAGCTTTAAAGAGTTCTGAATCGACACTAGAACTTGCAACAAGCAGTTTGGTACAGATCTTTAAACTTTCAATTTCTATAACAGAGATCAATACCATGCCAAGAAAATAAACACTAGAAAATCAAGAGAATGGGAACAAAAATTATTCGATCTTCCATTCTTTGCGGGAAGATCCACGTTTTCCGGTAGCTAACTCTTGAAGTAAATTGATGGAATGAGACTACAACTCAGCTGTTGACCGTCACTTCCTCTATCTTACATGACGAAGAACAGAAAATTGTATCTGTTTTCGTCTGTAAACAGTTTCATTTAGTGCGAAAGAAAAATTCTGGGAAGTGATGTGTTTGACAAATAATTGAAGAACATCCCGGTAATTTTGAGGTGTTATACTAAAAATGGCGACGGAATAATCGAAGGACGGTTAAACGAGGTACGGATAATCAAAGAAACACTGTATTATCCCATAATACTAGCTATTATCCCATAATACTAACCTCCACTTCTAAAAGTCTGTAGACTATGCAACCTGTCAAGCTCCTTCTTACTACACAAGTTACCATGGAGACACAATTGGCGCAGCTTCATCAGGATAGCAAAACAGTGAGCATAATGCTTCAGTACCGTACCTTGGTCAAAATACCTGCAAAAGGAAATGAAATCACGAGTATAATGGTCTCAATCAAAAATTAACAAAAGGCCTTTTTCATCACCAGACAATTGTCCTCAGTAACAAATTGGGAGGTAAACTAGCTTGTAGTTACTAGACAACCAAATAACCAGGATTTTTTCACGGTCTGAATTTTCATATTTGAAATTACCGCCGTTTTATAAATACCTGCGGTCAGCGGCAACCAGTATAAAAAATGATTGCTACGAAAACGTATCGAAAACGATGAAACAAGGACTAGTTAATAAAATAACAAAAAATGGAAAGAATATGAAAAAATTTCAGCAGTATTCGTGTTTTTGTGTCAAACTTCCACAAATGTGTGGCGGTCTGAGACTGTTATCATGCTAAGATTTTCTTTTAACTACGGCGCATGCTCCAATTTGACAAGTCAAACATTAACATATGAATAAACAAATATAATCCTTATCCAAATCCTAAAATATACTAACAGACTCCTAATATTAACGATTGAAAGTGTTAATGAAGGAACTCCGACAAATGTAAAACTCCCCTTCCTAACGCTATTCAAGTTAGACCATGAATAGTTGTCAAAATACAATATCAGCACTATGACAATCTCAGGAAGCAACACTTGGCTAGATTGTGTGCCATTGGTTTGTTGCTGGCGTCACGTGATGAGAAAAGGCCAATCAGAATTCGATGACGAAAAGACTTTGCGTCAAAGATACTCGGAGCCCGTAAGGCCGAAAAGTATAAATAGTATCACTCAATGAATAAAACGAAATTGCACTATTTTTTTTATAAAAAGAGTTTTTTTTTCCATAAAAAGCGCGTTTTTCACTAAAAGGGAACTATTAAAAAAAAGAAGAGAAAGAAGAATGCAGTGTTCTTATTTTTAAATCTTCAATTGGTTTAGAATTTTATGGTTGACATGTCTGTATTGTTGGAAACTTTGAAGACTCATTGTGAGCAGCGTAAACTTTCCTTGTGAACAAACTACTGGTTGAGCTTTCGCTTAACCCAAGATTCAAGTAAACCAACTTTTGAAAAACTCAGCCGAAGATTTTTTTTAAACAGACCTCTTGATGATTAATTGTCCTCGTGTCTGCATCACATCGTATACTTCTCGTTCTTCTTGCGATAATTCGATATCCTGAACAACAATCTTCCTTTCGGGTAACCTGACTAGTGGTCTCCCATTAACTTGGTCGGTCTTGAGTCTTCGAAGTGAGACATGCTTCACCAATCGCTGAAGACGCCTGCAACAATAGAGAATTCACAAAATGTCTTCACAAATTTCTAAATCTCAGTATTACCGAATACCAAAATTTGCTACTGTCCAACAAATTTTCATCTGTGTTCAAACATTGTGTCTAGACACTTTTTTTTATCATAAATCACTTTACGGATATGAATAATAAAAATATAGTATAAGTATATCTTCTTTTGTGTTAGGACGATCTCAAAAGTACTAAACAAGGTTGCAGGGTTATAAAAATCAACCTTTCTTACAGATGCCCTCACCAAAATTATGTTTCTTTCGACCAAAATGGTCTATTAATAGAACATACTGAATTTTTAAAAGAAAATAAAAAAAAAATATTTTTCAGCCATGCAAACCTATAGCTTGGGATATTTTATAGTGAATTTATTCTGATCCGACTGTTTTGAAAACGCTTTTACATTTTGCGTGCTTCTGGTGGTTATTATATTACCTTATTATATGGCAGGCTCGCTGAGCGGGCAAGATGAAGCGAATTCTGTGTTCTGATTGGTTACACGAGCAGGCAAGA
>JAOEHV020130930.1:0-14613 GCA_025447995.2 Isaurus tuberculatus | reverse complement strand
AATTGTTCTTAATTTTTGGCCAATCTGAGCCTCATTGTTCTTATAAAGTTGTTCTTATAAAAAAAAAAGCGTGTATAACATAATTGGTAGACAAAGTCAGTTATATCCACTGCTGTTGAAGTATAGTTTTATATTGAACGAGTAAAAACGAAGTTTTAAACTTACATTTATTCAGTGATTATCTTAATTATACTATTCTTCGTCTAACTGAAGTAAAAGGCATTTCACAGACGTATAAAAAGTCCATGAAAATATCTCGTTTTCAAGAATAACGTGTGTGTTAAACAATATCAAGTGTAAAACTTTATCAGATCATTAGACATTACCTACTTAAAGTTTTAACATCGAGTACTGTTTTCGGCGTTTAATCCGAACGTGGTTTGCCACGTTGTTAGCTTTTCATTGGGGCTCGTACTGTGACCTGTACATGTCACACGCAAAAAAAACAACAGATTCTCAAAATAATTTTAACAAAGATCAGGTTACTTTGTCAATATCCGAGAGCATAAAGCCTTAGGCGCGAATGTGTTCTGAAATGTTTTGCACTTCGAAATGTGTTCTCAACTTTAAAATGTGTTTTCGACTTTCAGACGCGTTTTTGATTTTGTTTAGAGTGTGTGTTTTCGCTTTTTGAATTGTCATTGGAGTTTTGAAACTGATGGGTTTTGTGTTTTGATTTTCGTTACTTATGGATGGAAATCTTTTAGTTTTTGTGTGTGATATGTACGGACCACGGTAGGCTCGGCGTTTTTATTATTGGGTGAATACAACTTTTTGGCTAGGAAGTTTTTAAACTCGGTAAAAAGGTTTTAAAATCAGGTTTGTTCAAATTTTTTTCCAGAATTGGGCGTTCGAAAAATTTCTAAAAAGTGTCAAATGGAACAGGTCTGCCTCCATCCCATTTCGTTCCTGATATTGATACTTGGCACTTGCATAATTATCAGATTTAAGTAGTATAAAGATCAAACGAATTGATCTTCTCTATTTTGTGCAAAACATTAGTAACATATGGTGTTAAATTGACCTATCGAATGGTTAATAATTTTCAAACAGTTGTATAAATGGAAGATATGGAACACGACTTGCATTTCCAGTAAATTGTTCGTAGAGTGTTTTAGATTAGAGGTTTGTTTATATCAGTAACAAGTTTATATAATCAGAATTGTTCTCTATCTTCAGTGTTCGTGTAACCTTAATTCTGTATATGTCGCTGTTATAATAAGCTGAAAAATCTATTGTTTCAGTAGTAATTTTCATGATAAGAATTCTATGGCTGATACACCAGACATAAGATCAATAGTTCGTTTAGTCTAGTCTCGTTCAGCAGAAACAGATACGCTCATTCATTTTGATCACCTGATTGATGTGAACCAATCAAATGCTGCTACGGCTTCCAAGACAAAGTAGCACGTGTACAGAGTTCAAAAGTGTTCGATTCTTACATCATAAATAAGAACTGTGTCGAATTGTGAGTCGCTTGAGCGAAAGATTTCCTTTTCCGTTCTTTAATTTGCCGAAGTGTGGTTATATTTTAAGAAAAGAAGCTTCAAACGGTAAGAAAATGGTTTTTGTTTGTGATTGTCGCCATGACCTTCAAAACGTACTGAGGTTAAGACTCAAGTATCTTTACTCGCGTTAGTTTTGATTGTTAAAACGATTCGAATAGCATTTTTCTTCAAATTTGATTTCTTAAACCGTTCATGTGAAATCGAATAGCAAACATGCATTAGTTCGAAATAGCGCAATTTAAAACACCTTCGAAGCATTAAATCCGAAACGGAACGGGATCTTGCAGAAATATATGACAGTAACTATGGGGTTGTCGGTGTTTTAAAATTCATTTAGAAAAGCAAGAACAATTAAATCTTCATTGAACTTGCACGTAAAAGAAAATATGTGATTAAAAGTTGGATTTTTATTGTGTTTAATCCTAAACAGCGTATTTCTGTTGTAGAAATGAGAATATTCCTTGTTCAACTGTTTAACGCGGCTTTACAACACAAATTTCGAAAAAGACAAAATTCACAACGCGAATGATCAATATACCTTATAAATACTCTCATTGAGAGATTTTTTAAACGGATTCGTAAGATTTCAGTATCAGCAGCAAGTTTACGTTGAAAACATGTTTTGCTAATGAATTCATTCTGAGGTAAAACCCGACTGAGTTAATAGATTTTTAAAACAGATATAATGTTAGATGTGCGTGACAATGATACCCGTATTGAAATCGTCACACAACATTGAAAGTCGCTAAAATGTCTGTTATCTTTGGTAACTGAGAGCGACATTTCAGAATTTGATGCATTAATGTGTTTTACCTAGAACGATTTTTGCCTTATGCTGCTTAAAAAACAAATGTTTCTAAATAAGAACACTTCAAAATGAAATGCAAAACGTCGACTGATAATTGAATATACAGTGTCATTTAAATTTTCATTGTCACTGATTATTATAGGTAAAATGGCTTTGCCAACTAACAATACTTTTACTTCAATTCGTTTATTTGTGCCAAGTTAAAAAAAAAACTTAGATGAATTCTTACTTCGGTTATTTACTTGCGTGACGTTTCCGACACTGACTTGTCACACAACAATTTTATCCGATTTTGTAGAGAATTAAGAGCAGACTTATCCTTTTCAGCCTTAAGAAGCATAACTTTATCACACATAAATTGGACGTAATTGGGAAAATTAAACCAGGAATAACTATTGGTGTGAAATTTTAGAAATGACTTTATTCTGTCAGTTAAGGTAAATTTGCACAATTAGACCGTAATATGTGCACTAACACAGCTACCCGCACTGAAATCGATCATTTTTCGGCTTCCATAGTCGAAAAGAGTCTTTAATTTTATTACCAGGTGGTTTTAAGTTCCCTCACCAGGCCCGTACGCAGGAATTTTGCAGAGGGATGCGAACAAAATTTTTTGGGACCAACCCCCCAACCCTCGGATACATTTTCTCCTTAAAAAGGCTTGGAAAAGTAAGAGAAAAAAGTTGTTTGTGCTGGACACATTGTTTTCATAAGCAGAAATGTTTCATCGTTCTATAAAGGGTTAATGAAAATGTGAGCTCAAGGCGGAATCTAGAATGCCAAAGTATTGTATCTAACATATAAATCTATTACTTTTATAATCGAGTCAACTTTTACGGACCTTTACGGCCGTTGGGAGGGTGTGTGCGCACCCCCCCCCCTCCTTCCTCTCCCTACGTACGGGCCTGCTCACACCATAACAGTTATCGGAAAAAATTCATTTCATTTTCTACTTAAATTCGTTAAACACCAAATAATTTGATAGTTTAGATTTTATGGCGATTTGTTTCTCATAATTTTTGTTTTTATTGCAGAAAATGTGTGGCATTTGGGCAATATTCGGGATACCAGACTTCCCACATCACTCTAAGCATGCTATGCACATTTCTGGCCGTGGTCCTGATTGCTTCCGTATGGAGACTATACCACACCTTAAAGACTGCTGCTTGTTGTTTCACCGACTCTCCATCGTGGATGACTTGTACGGCATGCAGCCAGTGCGATTGAAAAAGTTCCCCCATCTATTCATGATCTACAATGGAGAGATCTACAACTACAAACACTTGGGAGAGAAACACGAATTTGATTACTTCACAAAGTGTGATGGCGAGGTCATACTTCACCTGTACAATGCATTTGGCGCTGAAAAGACGGCGCAACTCATGGATGGAGTTTTTGCTTTCTGCATCGTTGATACAAAAAGAAAAGAGATTCACCTTGGGCGGGACACATTTGGCGTACGCCCAATGTTTACACTTTCCTCTTTATCAGGTGATGGCCCGCTCGCTTTGTGTTCAGAAGCAAAGGGATTGGTTCCCATAAAGAAAGAACTTGATAAGAACGGGGCAAAAATCCACATTAAACCCTTTCCACCCGGTCATACAGCTACGTATAACCTGGCAGACACAGGCAGGACCACTTTTAAGGAATGTAAACCCTATACGTATATAGGAAAACCACCGGTCTTTGACGTCAACGTTACCAAGACTCCAGAAGATGTTCATTCCAACATCCGGGCTTACTTCACAGAGGCTGTCAAGAAACGTCTCATGGCCGACAGGCGCATAGGCTGTCTCCTGTCGGGGGGCCTAGACTCAAGTTTAGTTGCGTCTCTGTTGACGAAACTAGCTAAAGAAAGTGGAATAAGTTATCCGATTCAGACTTTCTCCATTGGCATGGATGGAAGCCCGGATGTAGAAGCTGCCAGAAAAGTCGCGGCACACATTGGAAGTGAGCATCATGAGGTGTGGTTCTCGGCCGACGAAGGAATCCAGGCATTACGTGACGTCATCTATGCGCTCGAAACCTTTGACATCACAACAATTCGTGCTTCAGTGGGGATGTACTTAGTCGCCAAATACATCAATGAAAACACAGATACAACGGTTGTCTACTCCGGTGAAGGGGCAGATGAGTTATGTCAAGGTTATATCTACTTCCACAAGGCTCCCAGTGCTGCGGAGGCTGACGAAGAGTCGCGGCGCCTTATGAAGGATCTGTATTATTACGACGTTCTTCGATGCGATCGCACAATTTCCGTGCATGGTCTCGAGCTTCGAGTGCCATTCCTCGATGCCGCTTTCACGTCTTATTTTCTCTCTCTACCACCTGAGCTACGCCAACCTACAAACGGAGTCGAGAAATACGTTCTGCGTAAATCTTTCGATGGCACCGGAGTTCTTCCTTATGAAATTCTGTGGCGACCAAAGGAAGCTTTCAGCGATGGAGTATCCTCAAAACAAAAAGGGAAGAGTTGGTTTGAGATTCTTCAGCGATACTGCGAGGACGAGATCTCAGACGAGGAGTTGTCGAAGGCCGCTGAATCGTACCCGTTCAATACACCCAAGACTAAAGAAGCATTTTACTACAGGAAAGTCTTTGAGGAGTTTTTTGAGGGACACAGTCATTTTATTCCTTATATTTGGATGCCCAAATGGTCGAATGCCACTGATCCATCCGCCCGCGTCCTGTCACACTACAAGTAAATTTTGTTCACTCGGAATGTATCAATTTCTTTTGTGAATAGGGAATTTCTTGTGCGAAATGTTGATGAACATTTTGAGAAAGACAAATAAACAATTTGTGTTGACAAAAATCACAAACTGTAGTTTTTATAGAAGCGAATTTTCCTTTAAATTTTATTTTTATTTTAATTTATGTCAGAACCAATATTATTCAACTGCAACACTTAATTCCCAAATAAAGTCACGAAATGCCAATCTAAAAAATTGCTTATTTATGATGTATGTAATTCATTGTTTTTTATCTTTTGTAATGTTGATAAATTTTATTAGTTTTTGTCTTGACAGTTTTGTTTGTATATTGTTAACTTGTATTCAGAATTATTCTTTCTACCAAATAGTGGCAGAATATTCACCGATATGCGAAGCGTGTTCCCTGTGTTATTTTCGCTACTTGTGGCAAACTTTTACTCGCTTTGATTTCGGCATTATTCATACAGCAATAACAGCGCGCTTGCACTACACTGCATCATTCTCTAGTAATTATTAATAGAATATTCTTCAAGTTGCACTTTTCGTAACAGTCTTAAAATTCTTTCCCTTAAGCTTAAGCTGCAAAGCGGTAATCTTCGAGTTTCGGAAAACTATCCTATACAAAATATTTGCTAAAATACCCATGCGATTAGTTATAAAACTTAGAAAACTGTTGGGCTTCCTATTTATCAGAAAATGTAAACGGATGACGAATCAGTCGTTTATTCTGACGATGTCCAAAAAGCTGGAGGTGAAGGGTACAAGCTTATCTCCTTCCCCCTCCCTCCTTCCACACGGCCCATCACTTTGCTGCGGCCTTGGTACTTCCTCGCCCAAGTTATTTAAAAGTTACTTTTGCAACTCTATGCCAAGCATCGATAGATTAAGGAAAACACCCCCAGGGACAAGATCTCCAACGTCGTTTATGGAATAAGATGTGGCACGCATGGGTGCACCGAGAGGTATATTGGTGAAACTAAACAAGCTCTCCAAAAGCGCAACATAGGAGACCCAGTTCACAGGACTCGGCAATATGAATCTGGTCACAAATTTAAGAGCAGTGATGACGTCATCATTCATGACCGGGAAGATGACTGTATTAAGGGCCCGTTTATACGGAAGAAGTTGTCCCGGTACGAAGGGATATCTCACCTAACCAAGTTACTCGGACAACTTTTTATATATACTTTTTGTATTAGATATCCCGTCAAACCGAGATAACTTTCTCCATATAAACAGTTCGTCCCTTCTACCCGGGACAATTTGAGTGTTTATGCTTAAAACTTCTTACGTTTGATTGCTGGCCCCAGGCCAGATATTTTTCATGTAAACACACGGAAAAGTTATCTCGGGTTCAAAACCTCGTATAAACTGCAGGTCAAGTTGTCCCGGCTAGAAGGGACAACAGTTTAACCCGGGATCATATAAACAGGGCCTACGAGGGTTATCAAAGAAGCAGTTTGGAAAAGTGTCGAGACGCCCTCACGGCGTCGTCGTCGGCTACGTTTCAACCTATCTCACACATGAGACCGTGTACTGTTTAATATCCCTCGCCACCTTTCACGTAATAGATTCTTGTCACGCGATTAAACAAAAGAATATTCTCCTGAAGAAGAACATTGGTAATATAATAGTCGAAACGTCAAGAAGTTCTTTGTACATTTATTTCCAGTATTTAGATTTTTTTTTTCAAATGTCGGGACCTTAATGTATTACTTACCGGTGATGGTCATAAGAATTTTCATAACCTTTTCTAAATTACATGTACGATATTCTTTATTGCGATGGTTAGAAAATGGTTTTACTGTTGATATACTTTTTAGTGAGTAAAATACTTGTTTGAAAGTCACAAGAGTGCATATTAAACACCAGACTGTTTTAGTGGAAAATGATTCCAAAGCATGCTGCAAACTACGACAGTTTTTAAGATAATCAATTCTTTATATAAATGTTTTCCCTTTTTTGATTCTCACCCGGTTAAAAATAATAAAAAAAGAGAAGAAGATTAAAGAAATGACATCCTAAGAATTTCCGAAACATGAATTGTACCTCTTTTCATGTACCTCAAAAGCTCTTTTTTGCACTGATCTATTCAAGTACGGTTTGTATTGATAGATCTGATTTGTAGTAAAGCGCAGACTAATTGTATTGCGGCAGCAACACAATCGTGGTACAGTTTCAGCAGGTTTGACGAAAACTTTTTTCTGAAAAGCAGTTAACTTTGGTTGCTAATCGTTTTCATCGAATTAGCAAAAGCAAACTTGAAAAAAACGTTCCCTACTGTGTTACTCTTAATTAAATGAGAGTTGGACTGGCTTTCAAGCATGACGTGGTGTAATCTCAAAACATTTCCCTTGCTTGCTTTTTTATTGCGTATGTTGCCATTTTACTGATAGAAGAGGTAATAGTCTCAAAAACTAATTCATAGTGGTTATGCCTTTGATTTCTGTTGAGCGATGTGACACGACAAAACACTAAAAGTATGTTTGAAATAACATACACATGCATAAACTTTAACAAAACAGCCCTTTATACAAAATGCATGGCGTAACTTTACCAAAGTTAAGAACAGTTTTAACAAAGTTTTAGAAAAAATGAACGAAACGATAAAAAGTTTTACTTGTATCAAGCTATTTGGCTTTTCCTCAATGAAAACTAAGTTATGGCTAGTAAAATATTGTCAGCAAAGTTGTGAAATCATCGTGCATTACACGAGAATAACAAGATTCAAAAGAATATTAAATTTTTATTTTTTTATTTTTTTAAAGGTGAAAAACAAAAGGCTAAACCCCCTTTTGTACCCATAGGCTTCACTATTACTATTCAGATTGAAAATTTCAATAGTATTAAAATTAGCTCAAAGAGACAGCATATTAAAAGAAAATCTAACAAACACTTCGGCATTATCATGAATGAAGAAATGCCGTTTAAAGGGAGGTTGAAAAAAAGAAGTCGCTCAAGTACGTCTATTTCATCTAAACCATTGAGATGTCTGGTGGAAAAGGACCTAGTTCCATATATTTTATTCTTTTTCTTTCTATACGGAGCAAATGGATCCCTTGTACCATATATTCCTTTATACTTCAAGCAGCTTGGAATACAAGCATTCCAGGTCGGTGTCATTATCGGAATTCGTCCAATGGTGCAAATAGTCGGCGCTCCTCTTTGTGGAACTCTGGCCGACCGCTATCGTGCGGGAAAATTACTACTTTTTATTGGTGTGCTCGGGTGGATCGTAAAAGCGCTGTTAGTTTTGGCCGTGCGACCACATAACCAACAGTGCATTTCTATTTATCACAACGTTAGTAAAAATGTTACATCTACTTATGTTTACGCACAGCCACTTTGGGAAGATGACGAACGAGAATGGACTTTGGTTCCATTGCGCACACCTCTTATTATCAAAGAACAAACGCTTTCCGTTTTAAGCGGTTTTACCAGCAACAAAGGAAATTCAACGAGAGGAAAATCTCCCAAACCTGGAGTGCTTAGGAAACTCAAAACTGAAGGGGGAATTCTTTATAAAACCAAGAATAAGCGTTTAATTAAGACGAAAATCTATCGAGACAGCGAACACGTTATACTTCATTCTTTTTCTAGCGGTACCAAAAATCTAATTCCTTTAAGATTAAACGCAAGCAAGCGTTCCATGTCTTTGCCTGGTCAACAAAGCGCACAAAATAACTATGCAAAGGATATCGTTGAACGGGGATTAACAAGTTTTCTAAATGAGACGCCCACTTTGGGGTTTAAGCCAACACAAATGACGTATTCAAAAGAAGACTTAGACAAGCTTGGGAAATCTATCTCTCATATTGTTCGAGTTTTCGACACAAAAATCAACACAACTGTTACTTATATAACGCAAGTTGATAACGGCGAAATACGATTTATGTTTATTATTTTGAGTTTGTTAGTTATCTTGGGAGAGTTTTTTGAGTCTCCAGCTTTCACTCTCTCAGATGCATCTCTTTTGGACCGGCTGGGAGAGGACAGGGAGTACTACGGGAATATTCGGATGTTTGGCTCGTTGGGTTGGGCTCTTGCTAGTCTTTTGGTCGGCTACTTGGTCGCTGCCACTAAGTTTACTCTCTGCGAGGTACCGTCAGGAAACTATTTAGTGCCATTTTATATCTTTATTGGATGTTGCGTGCTAGCGTTTTTCAGTGTGGTCGGTTTCACGTTTAAATACGATAACAAAAAACCGTCCGGTCCTTGTTTCAAGGAGGTTGGTCAGTTGCTTTTGAACTTAAGATTTAGTAGCTTTTTGGTATCTGCTCTGTTCATGGGCTGTTGTTACGGGTTCTTGATTCACTTTGTAAATTGGTTCATCGATGATTTGCACGGCAGCTCCTTAATTATGGGTGTGGCTGGAGCAGCTCGAGAGCTGACAGGAGTCACATTTTTCTTTATCGGGGGAAGTGTTATCAGCGTTTTAGGCCACATAAACACAATGATTCTATGTCTATTAGCCTACGCTGTCGTGTTTTTTTCGTACACATTTGTCATCAATCCATGGTTTGTTGTCGCACTAGAGATGATGGCGGGTGCAAATTTTGCACTTGCGTGGTCTACCAGTGTTAACTATACAAATCGAGTTGGCTCGGCACTCGGAGTAACATCTACATTACAAGGTTAGTAACATGTTTAAAGAAAGTTACGTTCTCTTTCTCTTAATTGTTATTATTTCTTATTATTGTTACTATTATTCATACCCAACGGTGAGATAAATAAAGCGAAGCCTAAATTTCAGCAATGATTACCAGCATTTTTTAGAATTTTATACTCTTACGAGCATTGTGAAAATTTTAGGGTTTTCCTGATATTTGTGTATAAAAATAGCCAAAGCGAAAACTAACGGCTAAACTTGAGCTGTGGATGCGCGCGGGGGTTTTAAAGTTTCATGAGCTGAGTCGGTTAGATGTCAGTTCATGCAATTCTTCGTTGACCTCAATGGCTTTGGCTCTCTGAAAGTTCTACATTTTTTTCTGTCAATCAAAAATAAACGGTGAAAAGCTTTTATAGAAAATCATATCAATTGATTTAGAAATAAGAGTGAACCGCATTTCTTTTTCATTCGAAGCGCGAGGTAAATATCCAGTACTTTCACTGATACTGAGGTGAATAATTGTTTTAGTATATACCACACAAGCTAAATAACTAGCGGATCAAAAGTTAAATTTATTTGTGACAATATACCGACAAATGGTAACGGGAAGCCATTTTGTTTTTCTTCGGCTACTCGGAGGTTAATAGTACTTGGCTAATCACCTCCGAGCTAGCCAATCAGCGTGCGCGAAAAGTACTATTCACTTGTGTGGTATATACTAACTATCATTATTATGAAACTGTCTCTGGGCAACTTTATAAATACCGGGCATGCATGTCGGAAATTATTGGATTCGAACCAGCAATTAAAGTTAGTTGATTTCTCCACTATTCTTCACTGCCTTCCTGTACCCAATAAACACACTCTTTCTGTCCAATTACTATTATTATCTTTATTATTATTTTTATCATCATCATCATGAATCCACCATCATCATCATCATCATCATCATCAAAACCATCATCAAAACCATTATCATCACCATCATGATAATTATCAAAATCGTCATCATTATTATTTAGTTTTGCATACCACTAATTGTCATTAGTTTCTGTTTTACTGTTGTTCTGAACATGTTCAGAGATCACAAGAAGATTCCGGATCCGCGATTTGATTCAAACTCTGTGTTTTTCCCCATATTTAATTCCAGTCTTACCCCCAACGCGTGTTGTTTAGATATTTTCTTTATTTCTTATTTATTCACAGGTTTATTGCAAGGCGTATTTTGGGGATTTGGTAATGGCGGTAGCTCTGTCTTCAGTGGTGCAGTTTATCATGATTATGGACCTGTCGTCACATTTAAGGTCTTTGCTGTTGGCGCGGTCTTCATACTGGTATTTCTGGTTTCCATGGACAAAATAGCTGGGTGTTATGATATAGAAGATTTAACGATGGTTGAAAACAAACCAATCAGCGAGCAGTACTTTGAAGAGGCGATAAAAGTTCAAGTTTGGAGTCCATCGGCTGTGAGAGCAAGGGAAGCAACCCTTAGTGGCGTAGATTGATGGTGATCAGTAAAATCATTAAGAGCTTTGAAAGTTGTATCCATTTGTTTAAACTAGAACATCAAATATGGTTCACAGCGGGCCATGAACGGAAACTTAAAAAGAACTAGCTGAACTGTCTTCATGTAAATTTAAGTTTAATTCCAAATCGTTGAAGACGTTTTGAAGTAAGCATCTCTTCAATACATTCGATATAGCAAATCAAAATGATAAGTTAAACAAAAAAAAACACAACTAGAAATGAATTAGGAGTCCATGTTGGAAATGCCCGTGTAAACTTACCCCAAACTATCTCATTATCTTAGTTTTAATTAGCATTTCAATAACAAGTGATTCAAGGCCTCAATTAAATCTTTTGAAATAAATTAACAGCTTTGCTTTTAGGTTTGGTCTTGTTTACATGGAGAAAGATATCCAACATAAACGAGTTATCTCTGCTTAACCCGGCTAGGAAAGAAGGAAGGGTGTCCGCCTCTAACGAATTTCGTTGATGTATTTACATGCGAGCCGGCGGTCTTGACTAGCTGAGTTACGTTTTTCTTGTGTAAACACTTAAATCGGTAAACCGATTTATCTTTGGTGCAAGTTGCTCCGAATTTTTCCAAAAAACAAGATGGCTGCTAGCTACGCTTGCGGATAATTTCTATACCCATGATCGAAGAAATGGGTCTTTTTTTTATTACTGGAATAGCTACATAAACGAAGACGAACCAGTAAGCCAGGTAGTGACTGTATCAATCCAATGAACCTAAAGAATAAATCGGTAAATCAATAAATTAAAACAAGTAAGTTAAGTTTTTTAAGGGTATTGTTCTTCCTTTTTAACATCTTCACTAAGTTCCTGTGTTCGTTTCCTCCATGCCATCCACCATTCAGATACGCAAAATAAAACCAACATCACGCAGGAAGCTACACAGCCCGCACGGAATGATAGGACGGCACCGCATTTGTGGATTATAACCCCGCCTATAATAGCGCCCAGGCCTCCTCCGAGTCCCCAGTAAACGCCATGAAGAATACCTGAAAGAAAAGAATTTTTTACTTGAGACAATTTTTAGAAGTTAAAGCTAAAATTTGTTACTTCTATATGTTTTAAAACTGAAACAAACATATCGGTCAACTTTACCGTCTTGTTCACCTGAAGACGGTTTTAGTGATAAATTTCGTCTATTACTTTCCTTTACAGATCAACTCTTCAATGATGGAAGACATGCTGTTACCGTCGCTGCTAATATTAACGCTAACGTCACTTTCAACATTTTCATATTAAACATCGTTATCGTTGTCATTGACATTGACATTGTCAATGTCTGTTTCTTCATCATTATTGTCGTTGTCATAAAGGCCGTGGACATCAGCGTTGACATCGAAATCGACCTTGACTTTGGCATCGGCGTCGGCATGGACATGGACAATATATTGAAGATCGGCATTGAATGGACATCGACATTGACAATAAATGTGACATCTAAAAAAACTGGACAAACGACGGAATGTTTGAAGATTTTGTCGATTACTACCACTTAACTGTTGCCAAGGACAACAGTCACATATCATTGCCACTATAATTCTTACTTTAGTATCACGAGGGTTTTAGTGTTAAACAAACCTTGTGCGGTTGCTGCTCCACTTGGTGGTGTAGCCGCTGACATGTACGTAACGCAGCCTGCCCAGGCAGTTCCGTAAGTAAAACCTTGGATGATTTCAATCGGTATGGTCCACCATGGATCCCACAGAAATGAATAAGCTAAGAAACTAAAGATGTAGCTCAACAACACCCAAAAGAATACTACTCGATAGCCGAGTTTCCCTATGATACACGAATTGTGATAAAATCCTATAATTATAGTACAGCATCTTAAGACCGTGGTAAATCCCATAAGAAATTTACTTGCGCCTAGGTCCTCTAAATACCAATTGAGAAAATTAAATATAAGACCATTAGCCAGCCCTAGAAACCAAGTAAGAATGATAAAGAAACCATACTGACAAGTAAGGAAAATTTTAAACACACAAATAATGTTTTTGCTTTGTATTTTCTTTTCTTCTCCCGCTTCACTTTCCTTGTACTCAAATTTAAACGCAACAGCAGCATAAATGAAACCGCAAACCATGACAGCAGCAAAGATATAAAACATGACATTGTAATCATTCATTGATTCGCCACAATAGGTGTAACGAGTGAAGTCCAAGAGTGCTCCTACTCCGAATGATGCGACCGAGTACCCTAAACTACCAAACAAACGCGTTTTGCCATATTCGTTGCGTTTATCTCCTAACTGTTGAAGCACAGCTGTGTCTGTCATGATAAATGACGGTGCTTCGAAAAACTCGCCAATAATAGTTAACCACAGAAGAGCAATGAATACGCGTTGAATTTCTCTTGGATCCCTGACCAGAGTGAAAATTAAATTATCTTTCTTGTTGGTGTGTTGCGTTTCACTAATCAGCGATTCATTTTTGTTTGAGCTATGATTAATCGACATTGAAGTGTAATCTCGAAATTTATTAGTCGATTCAATGCTATTGGTGTCACGTTTGTTTGTGACAAGTTTCTTTATGACACGCCTTACGATCTCACGCGCTACTTTTTCCTCTAACGGCCAAGATCTCCTGTAAAAGATACGAGTCCGTTTCTGAGTCATATTTTCTTCTTGGACGTTTTTTAAAGAGTTGTTGCCAGTCTTTGTTGTCACTTTACATGTTGTGTTCCGAGGAGTGGGTATTAGCAGAGCTAAGGTCATGATCAGCCATGAAATAATCGAGATTAATAGTACTGCCTTACGGGCTTTAAACATATCAGCAAGAATAGACCAAAACGGGCCGCTGCTAAATTGAATCAGAGGCCTAACACCAGATATGATTCCTACGTGTTGTGCATTGAGTCCAAGCTGTTTGAAATATAAAGCTAAGTAAGGAAATGTTGCGCCGAAACCGGCAACAAACATGAAATAGAATATTTTGTAGATGAGAAGTTTTGTGTTAACACTGAACTTTTGGATCCATTTGCTACCAGCGTGTTCTTTTTGATTTGTTGCAATCTCCTCTTTTGTGAAGTCTGACTGAGAATTCAGACGCGATTCATCGTTTTGTTGGTTCTTCAGTTCTGGTTCCGTTGCTTCTTCTTCTTCTTTCATGTCTTGACTGATGTGAAACAGTAACACAAAGGAGGAGGCGAGTAAATTCTAATTAATATATCAACCAGCATGAGGCAGTAACTACCTGCTTGTTATAACATTCAGTAACCAGGAATGGGAGGAACAACTTCCGGTGATGTAATTGAAACAGCACCTGTTACGTAAGGTCAACAACCCACTAAGCCGTAATACACCGTTCATGTGTACACGTTTACCGGTTCCTTACGGTGAAGCGTTTCTGTTACGTAAGGTCATCAACCCACTAAGCCGTAATACACCGTCCATGTGTACACGTTTACCGGTTCCTTACGGTGAAGCGTTTCTGTTACGTA
>JAOEHV020130836.1:974-14614 GCA_025447995.2 Isaurus tuberculatus | reverse complement strand
GTGTTTTTCAAAATGGCGAAGCAACTGAGGAGGCTCGATTGAGCGAAATATATTTTGTGCAAGCCATTTTAATACAATTTTTATAATTTTTAACCTTTAAGTTTTTAAATTAGTTACAAAAGTACGTTGAAAGAGAAAAACAGACAAAATGTCGGATTTAATACGTTTTTTTTTTCATTAATAAGTAACAAAACCCGTTTATGCAACTATGGCGAAACGCAAAAAAAAAAAAAAATCTGAAAAAAATAATTGCTTAGGTTAGGAGTTTGGAATGCGTTTGGCTTGCTTTGTGCTACACTTTTCTGCCTCAAAATGAGCAAAATGGCTTACGTGTTTAAGGACACAACGTAGTATTTTCTCCCGCGTTCAACCTGAGTCACAAATGTTAATCTCAGAAGTTTCTGTTTTTCAGACTTTCCTCTAGAAAAACTGTAAAATGGAGAAAGCAATTATTTAGCTTGAGGTGCATGTTTAAATACAAATCAGGGATCAGTAGATGATATGAGTTGAAAGGTTCATTAATAATTAGGATAAAACCTTTCTTTCAGGCCCAACTCCCACTCCCCAAACAACTTCTGTTCCATCTACCTGCCCATCCCACTTGGTGCCAACACTGTGTCAGCCCGAGTGTTCAGCCCAGTGTCATTATCTACCAAAGTGCCAACCATTAAGTGGATCGCATGAGTGCCATGTCGGTTGCGCTTGTCCTAATGGAACAATCAAAGATGGAAATACATGTCGCAAACCGTCCGCATGTCAGTGTATGGATGACCAGGGAAATATCCGTCAGGTTATATTACGTTTTTAACTTTACGTTTTTCCTGCTGAACAAAAGCTCTAGACTGAAAATGCGTAGGTTTTAAGTTCAAATTGCATCTTAGTGACAGGTATTTTAACTCCCTCTTTCTAGTGATGTGTCTTCGTGTTTTTCTTTAAATAATACTATTTCATGTTAACTTTTTAGAATACCTAGGTTCAGTACTTCACTTTACTCATTTTTGTATTTTAAAGCCTGGAGAAAAGTGGGCCAATCCACTCAACAAGTGTCAAAATTGTTCTTGTTTTGACAACGATGTGAAGTGCTATGATCTTCCTTGTCCACAACTACAATGCGAGGTAAGGATTTTATATTTGACCGTTTCCCGCACCAAAACATGAATTCGCTATATTAAATTTCTCAAGAAATTAAGAGCGTACAACTTTGTTTCTAAAAGGTTTCTGAGCAACAATTTCGTCCGGGGAAGTGTTGTCCAGTTTGTTTATTCTCGACCACTAATCAACCAGTGACTACACAATCTACCTGGCCGTCTAGTACCAAAAATCCTGTTACCAGAGTTCCTACCTCAGGGAAGCATGTTACCTTGCAATCAACCACTAAAAAGAAAAGCACTATGCAAACAAGCACCATAAAACCAACAACTTTGGAGGCAACAACCATAAAACGAAGCACCAGGAAACCTGCTAAGCCAGTAACAACCAAAATACCGATGAGCAACAGTAAGCCTTCCCAAGCACCGACCAATGGCAGCCGGCCTCAACCAACTACTACCAGTCAGCCACCATCATCCAGCAAACCTATTCAGTCAACAACTACTAAAGAACCGCCAGTTTGCGGTAAGTTGCTTGATAAAATACTTTTACAAACCTAATAGCTCACTAAAGCTGGCGCTTATTTTCGTTTTTTATAACATAGAGCGGATGTGAGTCTATCACATCCCCTGAACGGGACACATTTGAGCTGACGTTTCGCACATTTGCTTTTCATCAAAGCAGTTCGGATGTTGCTACTCATTATACATTTTACCAAGTGTGGACAGCTGAAGGTTACACAAACAGCCGGGGATTGAACCCGCGGGATCTCGTGGCTGGAACTCCGAGGCTTCAAATGCACCAAGCATGCTTCCACTGAAAAACTCTTTAGCAGCTAACAACCCTTTACTTTCCAAAAATTTTTTATTAAATTTTGTTAGTTTTTTTTTCTGGTTTAAAAAATAATAATATGAGGTATATTTTGTTTCCAATCAAGATTGCACCTCTGCGCTTGGTGTTGAATCTGGAGCAATCCCGGACGAAGACATGAAAGCTTCCACTACTAGGATCCCAGGAGTAACGGATCCTTCAGAAGGCAGACTCAACAATCCATTTTCTGCTTGGTCACCCAAATCAAACGAATTTTATCCCTTTCTGGATATTTATGTTGGTTCATTGAAACATATCACTGCTATCTCAACTCAAGGCCATCCACTGGCTGAAGAGTATGTTCGACATTATCGTGTGAAATATAGTTACGACGGAAAACATTACTTTCCAGTTACAGACAAAAATAACTTCATTAAAGTAAGTTACGTTCACCTTATAACATCTATAGAAGTATTTAGTAAAGAATTTGATTGACCTTATTATTTCAAGAACATTTCTAAAAGCTGCACGGCAGAAATTGTGACTCATACCGTGTTATGGAGAACCTATGTTTCTTAGGTAATTCCTATCAAAGAAAAGAAACACAAAACTATAATCCTACCGTCACGTAAATCTGTCATATTGCAAAATCTAAAATATTCGAATAAAATTTTTATTCACTACTTAACAGAGTGACTTAGAGTCAGCTAATCACATCTCTCTACGAGTTTGTGGCCCGTACAGCCAATGATTATCACTCATTAATTAAATAACTTTAGGATTCCGAAAAGAAGCAATTACTCTGTTAACCAACCTTGGTGGAAAAAAGTCATAAAAATTCTTAACTCGACAGACCCTGTACCTTTTTGGCTCAAAGGCAAAGAGCTTACCAGCTTAGCCAACCACGGTGCTTCGTAATTGTTATTATGTCTCAGTTCATGTCAAGTTAATGGTTTTTCATAGAACCATAATAAAATCCCGCCGCCAGATCTTATTTATCAATATATATGAGTTTATTTTGTTCTTTCCAGCTTTTTGACGGTAACAAAGATTCCCAAACAACAACGAACAATCACTTTACAGAACCTATTACAGCGCGTTTTATCCAAATATTACCACTTGCATCTCATAACAGAGGAATTCCAATTGCTCTTCGCGTGGAAATTTACGGATGTCCAGGTAAAATATCAAAACAAGTTGCTAACGTTGTCTTTATTTTTCTATTAGTAGCTTAGGATTATTTGGCCCTCTAAAGACCTTTTTTATTATTGTAGATGACAAGGAATCGTGCTTTGAATTGCCAGTCTCGCTTAAGGCTTTGCTCAAAAAGTCAGTTCCCCTCTTTTTCTTTATCATTTTTAATGCTTAACGTTACTTGTGCTCACTAATGCTAGCCTTTAAATGTTCTTTTTGTCAATGACAAGATGCGAAAAACCTATTATTCTTTTTGTTTTCCGAGACCTTGCTATATGGTTTGAGGTGGATATTATTTGCACAAAGGACCAAAAAACAGTTCCTAATTAAACAAATTTTCTTTTAGAATTTTGTACGATATCAACCACCAGGCCACCTCGGCCAGCAACCACAACTGAGGCTCCTCAACCTCCCAAAACCACTGCATCTCCTAAGCCACCGACGACAGCTACCTCACATCCTAAGCCACCTACGTCAACTGAAGGAGTTCAACCACCTACAACTACTGCATCTCCTAAGCCACCTACGTCAACTGAAGGAGTTCAACCACCTACAACTACTGCATCTCCTAAGCCACCTACGTCAACTGAAGGAGTTCAACCACCTACAACTACTGCATCTCCTAAGCCGCCGAAAACTGAAGGAGTTCAACCACCTACAACTACTGCATCTCCTAATCCTACAACTTCAACCGAAGGAGTTCTACCACCTACAACTACTGAATCTCCTAAGCCACCGACGACAACCGAAGGAGTCCAACCACCTACAACCACTGCATCTTCTAAGCCTACAAAGTCAACCGAAGGAGTTCAACCACCTACAGCTACTGAATCTCCTAAGCCACCGACGACAACCGAAGGAGTTCAACCACCTACAACCACTGCATCTTCTAAGCCTACAACGTCAACCGAAGGAGTTATACCACATACAACTACTGAATCTCCGTCGACAACAAGGCCGACTTGTCCATGCTTTGACAGTGTGACAAATACGTGCTACCAGGTTTGTTTTGCTCCTATTTGCTTCTGGATAAATAGCCCTTATACTTTGAGCACTTCTCAAATCACGAAAACTGAAGCATTTAAACACAAAGCGACTAACTTAGCATGCTGGTAGTTGCTCTCACGGAGGATATTTTCAAAAAGACATTTTTAAAGGCTCAAAAATCTCATCAAACTTGTTCATAAGCGTCAATCAAGAGCGTCGACGAGTAGGTAGAACGTATAATGAAGACAACTCAAAGTTAAATTGTCTAAAGTAGAGTAATGAGTTGAGGTTTTGAGCATTTGCCTTTTGTCAGACAAAGTACCAACAACTCGACCGCAATGACTTTCAAAACGGTGTTTTGCTTGGGAACTCCTCATTGGAAAAAAATTGTTAGCTAACAATAAAATAACAGTTAGTTTGTTTTACACTTTTAAATTTCTATTTCTATTTTCGTGTCAGGTTGGAAATGAGTTTCGACGTGGTAACTGCGAACTGTGTTTCTGTTACGGTCCTCCTTTAGGAATTGTATGTGCAGTTGATCGATGTCATCTTACGAATGAAACCTGTAAAGAGAAGGTAAGCTTATGTCTTTTTTTCTCTGTCGGCCTTCGTATTTCGTATCAAATGGCAGCTTTTCTAGAATAGTAACAAGACTTAAACTTGCACTGCAGAGGACTTCTAAATTCCTTTTACTCTGGACCTCAAATCCTTACCTTTTACATTTTTCCAAACTTCATAGGGACCCTTGCCTACCAACTGTTGGGTAGTTTGACTTTGGGAGTACTTAGATATCATATGTTGCGCATAGCTTTTGTCAATCGTTACTAATAATGATCGAAAAACAAGGTTGATTTTTTCGCTCCTACATGTTAACAGGGTTTCCATTACGTTTACGATGACGGTATAAACTGTTGCGAGTGTCGGAAGTTTCCAACATCTTCCCCAAGTACTCCCGCCACCATTTCTACAACAGGTTCTTCAACTTCTGCTTTACCTACAACATGTAAGTTACTCAACCATACATAATGTCTTTCAGGTTTATTAGCGAACACACGTTTCAGGTCATATATAGATTTTCGATGTTAAAGTGTTTGAAGAAAATGGGTGCCATGTGATCATATGGTGAGGTCGTCTTAGCCCTAATAACTGGAGTATATTCATTTTTGCTAGTTTGTTTCCTTACCACAATTAGATTAGGAAATTTGCATGGGTCGAGACGAAAATCTTATTGGTTTTTCTGTTTGTCCTAAACTTTCTAGTACCATGCCCTGGAAATAGTAAATATCGAATGTGCAAGAAGCCTATGAGTTGTAACGAACGTGACATCTGTGATACTAACTCAGAGGAAAGACTACAATGTTGTTGCGACGATGGAAAAGTTTTATTTGAGGGGCTTTGCATTGATGTCCATCAGTGTCCCTGTATTTTTCTCAACAAATCGATGGTAAGGAACTTTGCCAGGTAAATTCTCTAAGTTGTGCCTTTATATTGCTATCTTGCACAACCAACGCAGTGAAAGGTAACTTTATCCTCTGGTATAATAATATGGTACTTTGTGACCGAGTTTGTAGAACGGTATTTAGCAATGATGTTATGAAACGATCCTAAGAAATAAATAATACTCACTAAAAATATAGCAAATGCTAAAGCGTAATGCTTGTTATAGCGGAAGGGTTGGCGCAGTGGTAAGATCTCTGTCTCCTAGCTCTACAGTCCCGGGTTCAATCCCCAGCCTGGTCGAGGGTTGAACATTTGCTTGACTTTCTTTCCCGCTAAAGCTCGCTCAGCTTTCCATCCTCCCGAGGTAGGTAAAAGAGTACCACCATACATGGACCGCATTATAGCGGCTGCCTGAGGCGCCTATATGCGCTTTCGATCCGGCGCGTATTTAGGGGAGGGGCCGGCCGGGCCGCGGCCCCCCTTTTTATGGGGGCAGTGCTTTTTATAATAGGCTATATATCGGCGAAAAGTGAAATTATTTGTTTAAGTTCATGTCAGACCGAGCATTACTCATAATAATTGACACAAAAGACGAAAACAAGACCACAATTATTGCTTCATTCGTGAGCAGAGAAAAATTTTGTTTTGAAAAACGAGTACTCGCTGATTCTTCGTTTACAGATTTCAAAAGTTGTTTTTTTGTGCATCCAGGAACTCTTAGGCTTTCTGAAAAATTAACTAGTAAGACTTTTTTAACGTGGAAGATTGTGCAGGAGAGGGAGCCTAGACTAGAACTTTGTGCACCCCCCCCCCACTTTCCAGAATTCCACGATCCGCGCCTGGTCCTCTGGGGGTAAACTGATTATTGTAAACCACCTTTGAACATATCCACATGGAAAAGGCGCAATATAAATTTATTGCTTTACATTTACTTTACTTGTTGGAAGTGACTGAAAGAATTACAAGTCATGGTAACACATACGGGCAGGTATCAGCAATTTGCTGCCACTAATATGGGCACTAACGCCACGTTGGTAGCGTGTATACCCCTTTAAAACTACCGTCTGATGTTAGAAGCCATGGACAGCTGCTTCGGCCTTTTTGGGCTTCGTCAGCATGGCATAGCTAACAATCAGGCTCAGCTTTTCACACCAGATAACAAGAAAATATTAAAGCGCGATGAAATAAAGCCGCTGCACTTGGTCGATCTACCTGTGCCTTTTAAAGCTGAACAAGAATTAACATGACTATGTTTGTATTAAAATAAAGCTTATCGCTCCGCAACAAGTGTTAAGCGTTTGCGAGTCCTTGCCTTTGGATGGGATCCTAATCGATATCTATACATGTACTGTAGTTTGCTTCCTAGCAGACGTTACCGATTTCGTAAGGATGGAAAGCTAAGCAGCTATAGTGGAAAAGAAAGTCACACAAGTGTTCAAATCACGACAGAGTTATTCTGCTACGTTGCCAGCGTGATGGTTTCTGATGATGTCGTGGTTACCATGCCTGCCTAGAAAAACAGCGATCGAGGATCCGAGTCTCACTCAGGGATTTTCGGATGATTATGTTAGAATGTTTGATTTTCTGTCTCAAAAGTATATTTAATTAGTTTTTACGGCGTTTATAGGCAATAACGTTCTTAAACTTACTCTAAGGTTGTGTATACAAGACGTAAAATAAACCTGAAAAATTGCACTTTTGTTCCACAGCGTGAGAACGAGGTTTGGTATCCAAGTGAACACGAAATATGTAAATGCACGAATGGAAAACAGGATTGCGACAGGACTTGTCCTTCAAACTTTTCTTGTGGTTCAGTAAGTTAATACTTATCTGTTTACTAATTATTGAAAGATTTCTAGAAAATAGATGGATATAGCGAAAATATGTTTTGAACAACATTTCTATCAAAAACTCTATCCCTCCGCGCGGGGAGCACGTTAGCTAGCTCACCAAACTCCAGTTCATCGGGGTTGAGGTTGAGGAAGAAATAAATTTTTGCCTGTTCCAGGATTTTTAAGGACCACGACCCAAATTCAAGGACTTTTCAGGGTATGGAAATTTTTTCCCACAATTCCAGGACTATCCAGGATTTTCAAGGATCGTGGCAACCCTGAGGACGCTTTCGTACCTTGCATTTTTAGGATAAAAATTTTCACGCTATGCCACTTGTTGGATTAGACATTCGTTAGAACTTGTTTCGGCACAATGATAAGAAATGAGATAACGAATTATTGATTAAACGAAACAGTCACACTACAGGTGCCAGTTAGCTTTCTACAGAGTTTTTTTAAAAAGTTGCTTACACACATAAACTGGCCGATCCTAGCAGAGATCAAAAACTGACAATGCATTCATCTTGCAGGTGGAATACAGAATTCATCGTCACACTCCGAATGTAAATGGCATTTGCTGTGACTGCGTGAAAGATTGTAAGCTTATTAAAACTCCTTTCAAGTATAGATTCTGTTAAACATGGCCACACTAATTCAAAAACGTGAAAACAGTTATAGATGAGGCAGCAACATATATCTGTATGTCGAAGAGGTCGATGTGTCTTTCTCTGTATACTCTTTCTAAGCAAAGAGCGTGCGAAAGACAAAAAAAACAATATCCAATTTTTTTACAAACCAAAATACTTGCTAAAACAACACGTTTAATAAAATGCCACTGATAATTAAGGCCTGTTGTCTTTTACAAACTTTCATAAAGATATTAAGGTTGAATTCATAGGAATAGGATGAGATTATACGAAAAAGACGAGCAAATTTAAACTTTAAGTTACATTCTAACTTCTAAGTTGCACAAAATGGAATTTTCTATCATCTCTAGCTTGCTTCTTATGAAGATGTGCGTGCAAAGGTAGTGTACTGCTACAACAAATCAAATCCTCAGTTGAAAGTAAATCTAGCTTGTGGAAAAGAAAAACAAACGTGTAGAACGTTCCTCTCGTTCTCAAACTTTTTCATTTTTTTTTCAGATTGTGAGGTGAATGGGAAAGTTTACGAGGTATGTCACACCCATTACCTAAGGACGTGAACGCATGCTCAATACTACTTCTAAGTACTAAAAAGTAGACTCTAAATACAATTGTAAAGCGATTTATTCTAAGTCATCATAAAGATAACAAATATTTGACAGGGGTAATAAAATTTATTTCAGATTGGACAAAAATGGAATGGAGATTGGACTTCAAGTAGCTGTGAAGTTTGTGAGTGCCAAAAAACTGGATTAGGTCGTGCACAAGTGCTGTGTATTAATACAACCTGTCAACCTTGTTCGAAGGTAATTACCGTATAAGCTTCCATATAATGAAGCAGTCTTTCTCTTCAGTTTGATGTTAAAGCTGATTTTTGTTAGTTTTATCTTCACTCCTTTTTAGAAAGATAACCAAAAACACGTTCCTATGTGCTTTTAACTCAATTGCTTTGACCTCAGATCAAGATGCTACAAATCTGGCGGAAATCTTGCAGCCTCACATTTCGGCTCCTACAATATCACGCCAAGTAAGGCAAGAACCCCCCCTTGCCTCTTCCCTGCAACACGAATACCACGTTTTGGTCGAGTTACTCTGTTGCCCAGTTTGCGGGTTATCATTTCTTATTGATCTGAGACACTGTTACCAGTTCTTTCCACTTTTAGTTGGAGCCCAAGATGTTTCAACATGGTATAGACTCTGTCACCTACAAAAGCTCTGACTTTCACCACCCATAAAAAGCGCCTCCCATTCAAAATCTTCACGTTTAATAATTTACTTTTCATGGCTGGTATCTTTACGAATTCATGGCTAGCTCCTCCATTAAATTTTAGTAAATACAACTAAATGCTTATGATGAAATCCGACAGGGATACAAGCGTCCAAGAGACAGAGATACGTGCTGTAAATGCCGTAAGTAGAGACATCACCAATTGAAAAACCATTCAGAAAACCATTTCTATAGTCACTTTTTTGAGAAAACTTCAAAAACATGAACATAAAACCTTTCTTTTTCCTTCTCTAGTTTGTGACCGGAATCAATGCACCCAAAGGTATCCTTGCCCCACAGTAAGTAAAATGATCAACGTGAACTTTTAAGTTCTTTCACGGATTCCTTGGCTGTGGGTCTTTTGCTTCTAGTGTCAGGCAGTGAAGTGGAGGAAGTGGTTGTGTTTCTTAGTCAAACGCAGACATAGTTTGTTACACTGAGTATATTTACGTAGCACAAGTTTCAGAGTCTTTGTGAGAAAAAAAATTCTTTCATTCCCTCTTCAAACCATTATTAGACTTTTCCAAGATTATTTTTGTTAAGATAAGAGAAAATAGAACATTATTCAGGTTCAAAACTTAAACATTCAATGATCGAGAAAATCTGTGGCAATCAAAGCGCGGAACACAAAGTTGTTTTAGCTTTACAGTTTAGGTGAACAAACTAGGCCTAACCAAATGCTAATACGGCGGGCGGGGACGTCAGGCATAGCAGATGTTTATTCCCTTTCCAATAGTTTTTTAAAAACTCAAAGATTTACTAAGAATTCAGACTTTTTAAAGATTTTAAAGTCTGCTCGAAAAATTCACACTTTCAAGAAAATGAAACACAGCTACGAACTTTTAAAGCAGCTAATTCTTCTTTTGACTTTCATAGGGAGACATCTGGGTTCCACCACAACCTGGACAGTGTTGTGGTCATTGCGGTAAGTGTGATTCAATGTATATGTAGAATGGTACATTGGACTTAGTCTGGCGTTTTAGTAGCCTCGTGTCTGTATATGATATGTTGAGTTTGTGTGACATGCACTTGGTCTGTCTTTCTGACTGAGCAAAAATGACTTGTAAGAACAGATGGATTTTGCTCACATTTCAGTTAAGAAACAACTTCCTGGGACGACATCATTTCTCACAGGTACAACAGCTACGACTCCGTGTAAGTAGCCAGATTCACACATCCTAATCGTCATACATCTAATCCGGCTTACCCTGAAACACGTAACGTTTTACCAAGCAGCCTCACTAAGCTGTTACTTAACTTTTGTCAGATTGCATGTTTTTACATTCATGCAAGAAGCAACCAAATGAGATGTTTCCAAACTACTTAATGGATATTTCGACATGTCAGAAACATAGTTCAGAGGGTCAAACGACTTATCATCGCTTTTTCATTTAGTTATTTTAAGAATATAATCTTGCCTTAAAACAAAAATCTGCGAGGGTAGTGTACTCTTATCCTTTTTCTAGAGTTAGTTAAATCATATACATCTTTACTCAGATGGAGTTCCTGTTCTCAACCATTAATTTAACGCTTGGCTTTTTTAATCTTTTTTCAGCAATGTTTAACAACACCTTTCCACCAACTAAACCTCCAGGTGAGTTCCCGAAAGCTAAAAAGTTCATTTAATGATTTCACATAAAAAATTAATCAAACATTTGTGAAATTCTATACAGAAAATTTCACTTTTCCAACTCGGGAACCAATTACAAGTCAGCCTCCTCGATCACCTACAACCAGTCAGCCTCCTAAACCAACTACCACCAGTCAGCCTTCTAAACTACCTACAACCAGTCAGCCTCCTCAACCAACTACCACCAGTCAGCCTTCTAAACCACCTACAACCAGTCAGCCTCCTAAACCACCTACAACCAGTCAGCCTCCTCAACCAACTACCACCAGTCAGCCTTCTAAACCACCTACCACCAGTCAGCCTCCTCAACCACCTACAACCAGTCAGCCTCCTCAACCACCTACCACCAGTCAGCCTCCTCAACCACCTACCACCAGTCAGCCTTCTAAACCACCCACCACCAGTCAACCTTCTAAACCACCTACCACCAGTCAGCCTCCTCAACCACCTACCACCAGTCAACCTTCTAAACCACCTACCACCAGTCAACCGCTTACTCCAACAAGTAAGTAATCTCAATATTTAAGAATCTCCTCGTTGGAGGCTTTTGCAGTTCAGCATCAGTCTTGATCAATATCCAACGTTAATACCTCCTAGTGCACCTATATCTTGTAATTTATAAACACTCGTAAGGAGCTGTTTAAATGCAAACATTTTGGCCTGGAAATTTTGATATTTAGGAATTGTGAAAGAAACATTCCAAAAGAAAAAAAATATTACACATTTTGGGTAGACATTGACTTAAATCGAGAATGAAGGACATATCAGTAAAAAACATCGTTAAATTGATACTTTTTCATTAAGGGAATAAAACAGCCTCGCGCTTGTTTCTAGACAAAAATAGAAAACGCTGTGACGTTGGAGAACACGAGAAAAGTGTTGAGAGAAAACGAAACGAGTAATAATTTCTAAATTTTACGTTATTTTATGTCATACCGTGATTTCTATTCAGTGATATAATAAGGAACTATGACCAGTCAGAGCGCGCGTTATTTCGGCCTTATTTTCTAAAGTAAAGTGAAATGCTTGATATACTGTCAACCGAACTTATTACTACATTGCTAAACACAGTGCCTGTCAATTTTAAAACTAAGAAAAACTGCAGCAAATATAGAGGTATGTTCTTTTTTTTTTAATCTTCCCTACGCAACTTCTGGAGCTTTGGCTGATGTCGGCAAAATAACTCGTGGTCTCTCTTCAATTCAGTTGTTATGATGATGTCAACTTCTGAGCCAATCACACAACGCTAAGCCCATATTTGGTGGTCTTGTACAAGAATTGCATTTTCTCGCGGAGAAAAAAAAGAAACACAGAAGGTATTTTAAAACTGGATTGCCACAGGCAACCCAGTAAATACTGGATAAAAACTCCCCGAGTGGGGCTTTTCTGTGTCATATCTAAAATACCCTCTCTGGAGTTAAGAGCCCCAACTGGTAGGAGACTAACCGGTTGAATATTAACAAAGCGTGGTAACATTGTCCCTGAGATCATTGAGGACAAATCCATTCAAGGATCCGAGTGGGGGAATCGAACTCGGGTCATCTGCATTAAAATTCCGTCCTTCCAGCCACGCTGCCTCCTTTATCTGTCACCCTATTATTGCGCTCATTCCATATTATGTATAATAAGTAGAATCTTGCTTGGTAAGAAAAACAAGAGTACCTCATGGAAGAGTCGCTTTAGTTGATATTGACTAAGCGAAAGTGTGATAGTGAGATTACGTCAGTTATCCACTGTATAGATTTTGTATAGATTTTATCCGCTGGATACGGATTTATCTGCTAGATACTGTAGCACTATTCACACTTCGTACAACTGGCCCCAGGTGATAAAATCTCTCAGATGTGGATTTTTTTTTTCATTTTCAGATCTTGTTTCGCCAGGGTTTACCCCCTGTGGAGTTGTTACAACAAACATTAATATTACCGTACAGGGATGTACTACTGCTCACCCTATTCCCCTCGGGACTTGCCAAGGTTACTGTACTTCTAACACCACAGCACTACTAGAGGCACCCTATTATCAAACAAACTGCCACTGTTGTAAACCGAGCGAGTTAAGACCGATGGCGGTTACACTGCTGTGCCCAGATGGCTCCGAGTTGATGAATTATCAAACAGCGGTTATCTCCGCCTGTTCGTGCGAGAGGTGCAGCCATTCCCCAGAAATTACCAACCTCCCTGGCCCAGGGGGATTTCAGCCAACCGAGAAACCGACCACAGAACTTGGAAGTGGAAGTGGAAGTGGAGAAATTGAAGGTGAAAACGATGTGTTTGACTACATAAAAGCTTTCGGGAAGTAATAAAAAAACGTGTTAAGGGTAGTTGTGATTGGGAAAAACAAAATAGTTTTTATTTTCTTTTTGAAAATATTTAGTCAACTCACTGTATAATAAAATGAAGACTGTTGATGAATAAATTATCTCTAAAATGAAACCAATGTCGTCTTATTTCAAGTTTGATGAAGCAACGATTACAAATCATACTTGTATTATTTGGTCTGTCTTGGCGAGTTTCCACCGAGATATTAATTTAAGAACAACATTAAATGAAATGGCGACTTTTCCGAATAGAAACAAATGGTTCTGTTACTAATCTCAGTTCTCTTAGTAAAGAAAACACTTCTCTGAGATGCGTTCGTTGTTTTCATTTAAACAATTTGCAGAGCTTAAATCTCAGTTCTCTTAGTAAAGAAAACACTTCTCTGAGATGCGTTCGTTGTTTTCATTTAAACAATTTGCAGAGCTT
>JAOEHV020130739.1:3438-14615 GCA_025447995.2 Isaurus tuberculatus | reverse complement strand
TCACAGGACAAGCTGTCATTTTCAACCAATCAGAACGCAGGATTTTCGATAGTCACAAGTGTAATTATACTAATACTTTTTATCATTATGGCTACTGCTGCAGTGCTAACCATATCTTTTTTTATATGTATATTTTTCGTAACTTTGTTAGGAACTTGCAGTCAATGGTAAAGACGGTTTTTACAAGGGTAGAATTGCCGAGGCCATTGCGGGTGTTGTTCAAGAACGTGGTGGCGTTTTATCAACAAAAGATTTAGCTGATCATAGAAGCACTTTTGATGAACCAATACGAACTAACTATCGAGGAATTGATATTTGGGAAATGCCGCCTAATGGGCAAGGTGTAACGGCTCTAATTGCACTGAACGTACTGGAAGGGTTTGACTTGAAAAGTAAAAAAATATGAACTATTACTAAAAATTAGATTACTCTCCAGCTAAAGCAGTAGAAACTTGCAAATGTTACTTTCTTTTTTCTTGAAGGAAGGAACTCACAATATTTGAATCGGGTATATAGCAGGGTTAAACAGTAATTTATTTAAGAGTCCATTAAGGTTAGAGTTGTACAAACTTTAATATTACGCAACTTGTGGACAAAAAGATTTATAAAGTGTACAAATACTTAAATTTAGAAATATTTTTATTAGAAAGGAAAAACACAGTTTGCCGCATGGGAACTGATGAAAATAGACCTCTAGTAGCAGGGCCAATTAGAATGCAGGGTTTGCATTAGTTCATTAGTTGACTGACACTTAACTGGAGTGTCTGTACTTTGCTTGTTAGATATGGGTTATCACTCTGTACATCATTTTTATACGATCATGCACCTTGTCTGTTAGACATGTGGGTTATGATTCTGTACATCATCTTTTCACGTTGTAACGTGTTTGTTAGACATTAGTAATCAGTCCCTGCATTATCTTAACACGTTAAATTGTTTCTAGTTTGTTAGACATTAGTCATCACTCTGTTAGTCATTTTTGCGTTGTATTTAGTTTGTTAGACATGGGTTATCAGTCTCTACATAATCTTCAAACGTTGTATATAGTTTGTTAGATATTTTTTTATCATTCTGTAAATCATCTTACGTTTTATCTAGTTTGTTAGACATGGGTTATCACTCTGTAAATCATCTTCTTGCGTTATATATCTCGTTTATTAGATATGAGTTATCATTCTGTGCATCATCTTCACACGTTGTATCTAGTTTGTTAGGCGTAAGTTATCAGTCTACATAATCTTCACATCTTGTATCTCAATTATTAGGCATGGGTTATCATTCTGTACGTCATCTCCACACAATGATTGAATCTGTACGATTGGCATTTTCTGATACCCAGTGGTACAATGCCGATCCTACCCACGTGTCTGTACCAATTAACGAGCTCCTCTCAAAATCATACGCCGAACAAAGGCGAACCCTGATAAATCCAAACAGGTTAGAAGTATAAAACACTTATCTAGAATGTATCTTCATGTTTTAAGGATTGTTGCTAGATTATCCTTATCATTACCCCAGTTTCAGAACGGGTTAGAAGCATAAAACATTTATCTAGAATGTATCTTTATGCTTTAACGATTGTTTCTAGATTATCTTTATCATTACCCCAGTTTCAGATTGAACCAGAAAAGCCTAAGCTTTTAATATTGAAAAAAAAACTTTGAAAACATATCTTAGATATTTTTTTGTATGATGAAATGGGTATTGAACAGAGATTGTATCGTTAATTGACAGTTTTGGTAGTCCTCAGTTTCCTTGTTGACTGGCCTTCTAATTCGAAACTTGTATCTTACCTATCTTCAATCTTTTGTTTACTGCAATTCCAAATGAAGCAGATTTTAAACAATGTTATGTTTTTGGTGGTGATCATTACTCTTTAAATAATAGGATAATCACATGACGCTTGGAGGGCATACAGATTATTTGTGGCCCGAGTAGCGTCATTTGACAGAGATGTTGCATGAAACTTTGGTATGGAAAGTTGTTGTTTTCTTTCGTAAATAGTTGGCCTTCGCTTCAAGCTCAAACATTTTGTTGGCAGACGTGAATTCGCCGTCCTGCAAGATGTTTATGTTTCGGCTGAGTGGATCACAGGTTAGATTGCGATGAATGGCTGCTCTAATTCCAGTCAATGTACTTGGAGTTAATGCTTGGCCTTTCTCTGTTTTCACTTCAGCGAGGAACTTTCGCAGAATTTCACTCAAGTCCATTGGACTTGTACTGTTTTGAGATCCACTTTAATTTTTCTTTTCGCACACCATTTCTCAAACTTTTTTTCTCCCACTCAGTTGCTTTCGCTTGAGCTTTTTGCTCAATTTCATCCAGTTGTTGGTCCGAGTTTTGATTGAAAAAAGGTGAAAATTTGGGGCTTCTTCCATTTTAAAACTAAATCTTCAGCCTTCAAATGTTCACCACAGAACTACAAAGTGACAAAAGAAAATTCGCGCCAACGCTGGCACTGAAATGGTATCCTCAGGATCAGGCTGTGTGAAGTTGTTAGGCGTCTCTTAACCCAATCAGAATCGGAGCAGCAAATGCATTTACAGCCCGCTCATTTACCGTATGGCCCGCAAATTGCTATTTTGATGAGGATCCTCATTATTCAAATGCTGCATTCATTATTGGTGGTAATCATCAGTCTACGGTTGAATCATGGTTGGCTTTAATCATCAGCCCTTTGAATGGTGCATTTTGGGTAGTGTCAGTCTTGTAATGAATGATTGTGGATGATGACCGTTAGTATTTAAATTAAGCATTGGGAGTGTTCATCATTAGTGACTATTTTTTAAAAATTATTGTGCCATTTAGAGCCCTTGGTGATGTTCATCGTGGTTCTCCAACAAGCGCCAGTGACACCGTCTATTTCACTGTTGTAGACCAAGAAGGAAACGCTTGTTCTTTCATTAACAGCAATTACATGGGCTTTGGTACAGGACTGGTTCCTGAAGGATGTGGTTTTACTCTTCAGGTATGTAGTTTTATGTCTGAAAGTGTTCTTCATTAGTCCACAGTATTCGTAATGACCAAAGAAAAGGGTAATAAAACACATTCTGTAATTATCAGGGTATATGTGTGACCAAATCGCACTAACTTTTCGGCGCTTACAGTTACTGCTGAAAACATCCGGAGAAATCCCAGCTTTTGGGTAATTTTCACCTACCTTTCCCTTGACTTTGCGTGTGATATGGTTAACCATAAAGATCATGATTGGTTTACCAATAACGTTAACGCAAAGGAGATAAATATGTAAAAACAGCTTTTTAATTTTTTTTTTTTACTTGGCATCTTTCAAATTGATTCGTGGATTAAAAACATTGGGATAGATACACATAGACTAAATGTTCTAGTATTTTACTTTTTACTCGTGCCGGTAGGCAACGAGCCTAGGTTTCTGCTGCATTTTTTTAAAATTTTTGTGTCACGAATTTCCACGAATACGTGGTTGTGACTTAAGAAAGCGCATGTGAGCAAAAGTAGACACCAAGGAAGCCATGTTTTTGTCAGCTCAGAAGTATAAATACTAAAGCTTTAAATGGCTTTACAGTAAATACCTTTAGAGCATCGGGTCCATGATATTTCACGAAATGTCAAGCGATATTAACTTTGTTTTTGAGCAACATTATTGCGTTTGCAAACGTGAGAAGACTGTCTATTTGGCGGTCGATTGACACAGGATTTTTACCAACTCAGACAAGCGGTTTTAAAGCGGGTTCTTGTCGAGAATTTTTCAGGATCAATGTTTTTTCACAACTCGGCAAAATTTGAAGTCTTTTGGAAAGTGGCTGGTAGGTGTTCGAATATGTTTCAGTTGTATTGCTCATTTTAAACCCATTGATATTAAAAACTTGTTTGTAAGCAATTGTCAAATTGTCATAATTTGCGACATTGTACTTTGTTGAGATTCAATTTAAGCAAGTTTTTTTGTAGTCAAATTAAAATAAAATTGATTTAAAATAAGAATAAGTCTCTATAGTTTTTACTCTAACTGCAACTAATTTGTTGGTATGAGTGTAAGTTAATTTTAAAAAAATCCTTTCTGTTTCAATAGTAATTACTTATCGAAGAAACACTCTATATACTATAAACACTAGGGAGAGGATGGGCAGAAGCCATCGTAATCGACCGCCTTGCCATGGTCCATGTTCATCTTGATTTTCAATGTTTTTTTATGTATTGGCTTCGTGTTTTATTAGACTACAACTTAAAGATAAAGTCTCTGTATGGGGAATGTTTTAATATTTTTATTGTATTAATGGGAAGTTTATTAAATTCCACTGATATCTCTGATGACTGACATCTTTTGGTTGACTGTTATGGCAACTGGCACAAGTATAGGCTACAACGGAGCCTCTTGTTGAACAAAGAATAAACATGTGATTGATTATTGAGATTGTTTCTAAGGAACAAATTATTTTTAACACCCTTCTTATCACTTTGTTTAAATAAACAGACTGCTGTGGACTTTTTTGGCCTTCATGGGATGCACTCCCACTGCTTACGAGTTTAAAACTCAACGAAAATAATTCTTAAATACTTTTAAATGACAAACCCACTAAAACCGACCTGCTTTCAACAGCTATGGCTGTAGAGCTCAGTTGGTAAGAACACTACACCGGTACTGCAGAGGTCACGAGGTGTTTGCATACTGCTGAAGCCTGAGTTTTATTGAGGCATTTCTTTTCTAATTACTAACGAATGTGCAAATAAACGTTAGAATTTTTCATAGGATCGTTGATGTCTTCTTTAAAAATTCTGCCCTTGTGTCCTTGATATGGCTTCTCATTTTCAATTTCAAGTCTGCTTTATTTTGCCTTATTCTTTACCTAAAGCTATATGCTTAGGAGGCACAATATACCAGCAAAGAAGTGATATTATGAACTTTATCTGTGTCTGTTGTATTAGACTATTTTCGAATTAGTGAACACGCTGGATCTTCGACATATCAATCGTTATACACACGATAGCTTACGCCCATCCCTTGTTGTTACACGATTGTTCAATATCTATCTTTGCTGCACTCATACAAAAGTCGATTGCATTATCTTTCCGTTCAATGGTTCGATCAGCTGTAAAAGAAACCCTCTTTTTTCAATCATTTCTTCAACTGAGGGATATTCATCTACCAATAGTTGTCTACAAGTAGTCACCTTTCTTTGACACTGTTTATGAACTTTTTGCTGCTAGCCTCGCTTTTATGCGAGTTTTAATTGCTGGGTTCTACACGTGCAGCTCTGGACTTTGTCGGACCAAACCTTCAGCATACGGTTGTTCTTGTTTTTTGGGCAAATCTCCGCTTGTTTGTTTCCTACGAAAATGCTTGTACCTACATAGACCCAACAGTCGTACAAACCCTTCTGCAAATCTCCCCTTTCTCTTTATCATCTTTTATCACAATGTTTTTTCTTTAAGAACCGTGGAGCCAATTTCTCGTTGTTACCGGAGCATCCAAACGTCCTTGCCCCAGGAAAGAGGCCTTACCATACGATAATACCCGGTATGGCAACACATGCCGATAGTGGAGAGCTGTACGCCAGTTTCGGGGTCATGGGTGGTTTCATGCAACCACAAGGCCACGTACAGGTATAAACAATAGTATCCTAGGTTTAGTCATAATACTTTAGCCAAATACTCTTATTTGAGGCCGCAGTTTAGGGATAAAAGTGCCACTATGATGAAATCTTGACCATAGGTTTTTATTTCAAAATATTGAAGGAATAGGCCTAGTAAGACATGTGTCCAAACTTTTTGGCGTTCCGACCACGAGAAGCAAAGATATCGGGGCAAACATTTTGGGTTCTATCGCCGCTTGCTCCTGAAAGCCGTGCAAAGTCGCTTCACGCTTAATTTATTCATGCACTTCCAAATAAGGATTCACGCAGAGTGTGACGTCAATTACTTAACACTTTGCCTTCAGTCTCTTGTTTATTACCAAAGTCGATGAAAATTTTCCGTTGTTTCTTGAAGTTTCTGGTTCTTTTTTTCAACATGGCTCCTTGTCACCGTGTTGTACAAGGCTGTGACATATTCACAGACCTTAAAAATGGTAATTAGATGCACAGGTGATTCCCAAAGGGAACTGGGAAAGAGTAAAAGCTTTGACTTGTTTTGACGAACAATTGAACACTGAAAAACAGCATATAAACCCAGAAAATGTTCATATTTTAACCTGAAGATGAGATAATGCTCGAAAACGTTTGTTTTTCATCAAATTTTTAAATAAATTTTTACCTTTTATAAATAATTTTTATCCAGGCGAGTTATGTCAAGACCTGAAAGAAGTTGTCTAAGTTACTTAGCATCAGTTAATTAACTTTAGTTTGCAACATTTCTCTTTATTATCAGTTTCAGTTCGTATACCTAACTTATTTCTTCTCGGCTTACCATGTTAAGCCAACCAATGATAAAGAGAGAATTAGATTACCTGTAATTCATTTACCAAAAAATATAACCTATTTAAAGGTACTTGTTAACATGATCGACTTTGGAATGGATCCACAACAAGCACTTGACATGCCTCGTTTTTGCGTGGGACCTGGACACGAGGGAACTGAGGGAGGTGTGTCACTTGAAAAAGGCATCCCAGAATCCACTATAAAAGAGCTGAAGGACTTAGGCCACGTCATCGAAGGGCCTGTCAGGGGGTTTAATCGGAAACTGTTTGGAAGGGGTCAGATTATTGCCAGGAGACTAACAAAGACCCCTTACAGATCAGACCAGCCTGTTTATTGGACAGGGTCAGACCCACGGGCCGATGGTATGGCAATTGGCTTCTGACAGGTTTAGTTTAATAAACATAAATTTGAATAACTAAACTCAAAACCAAGAGTTTTTAATTAATGAAGATATGAAAATTTTAGATTTTTATTTCTCAAAATTATTCCTTTAACCTAAACAACTCGCAGATGCTTTTTGTTAATGCGCTTACAAGAACGGAGCTTACAGCTCAATTATATAAATGAAAACAAAGGCCCGTTGCTAGTAAGTAGTATTGTACCATAAATAATGCCGAGTGTTCGTTTAAGCAGTTGCAGACAGCTGTTTCGGCTATATTAGGCTTCGTCTGTACACAGCATAGCTAAAAAACAAACTCTGCTTTCCACACGACATAATCAGGAACAGTAAACTCATAGTTTGTACTTAAAATAACAATTATGTACTATCTATTCTTGGCATAAGGCATTCACTCGAGAAAGTTTTTAAAGTGTCTATTTTACCGAAATGAACGTTTACTGATTCGGATAGAGCAAAAAAGCTAGTTAATAAGTTCTAGAATATATTTCACTTTAGACTTTTAGTTTTGGAATTATAACGGCTCAAACACTCAAATTTGGCGCTTTTTGAAAAAAAGTCGCGCGCCTTGCCTTCTAGCGAAGGGCATGGGAACTAGAAACCCATCAGTACAAAAAACTACAGAGAAATAGGCCTTCGTGTTTCTCTAATAAAATATGCCTATGAGATGTGTTTTGGCCATCTCTTGTTTAAAACGTGTTGGCAGCAAGCTCTAATGACCATATATTCAAACAAACAGTAGTAAACATGTTCCTAATTTACATTTCCCCCATAGACGCGACTTTTTTGAAAATAGTCACTTTGAGTCGTTATACCTCCGAAACTAAAAGTTTTAAGCAAAATTTAATCTAGAACTTATTAACTAACTTTTTTGCTCAATCCCAATCAGTAAAAACCCATTTTGGTGAGAAAGGCACTTTAAAGGTTCGTCTCACTTTTGAGCTATTTACATCATAATTAACTATCATTCATTCATTAACGATGTTCCGTGGCCAAGATTCGTATTGTGAAGATGAGTGTACAAGTTTCTAGTGTTTTATGTCGACAATTATTGGGTCAACTTTTGATCTTATTCAATCATTCATTCGTAATTTCATTTAAAGGTGTTCTGTGAATCTTTTGATTACTGTATTCTGCCGTGGGATTTCTTTATGTTTTCCGTTTTTTTGTACCTGCTAATCACGCGTGTTTGGATGTAATCAACTTGTTGTGTAGTGGTATTTTTGTTGTGTATTATTTCCTTTCGACTTGACATTTAAATGCATTTTTGTTTTAACACCGTTTGATGTCTTTTCAATTACAGTTTTGCTGTTTGTGTTATTGTCAAGTGAGACTTTCATATATTTCTGGTTGTTCTTGTTTATTGTACTTGTTTGGTTTAAGTTTTGTTTCATTGTCGAGTTGGCCAATTTTCGTAAAGTTTCCACCTCTGCAAGCAGGTCTTCATATGCCTGTCAACGTAGGAAAAGAAACATATTATCGAATTAAGTTCGTCAAGGCTCGTCTACAAGATCACATTTTACCATCATTCTGTCTCACTAAAACACTACCACTTTTTTACAAATTGGTAGTTAAACTTTGCTCAGTAAAAATATACGATGCACATGTTGCAACAGAAACAGATAAAGCAATTGCAAAATACTGCAGCTAAAAGCTCATTCATGACAGATCACAAGAGTTACCTAGTTTCAACTATTGCTTCAAAAGTTGGGACATTCTTCATCTTCTTAGTGGATTAAGAGATTCAAAGGTTAACTTTACTTCTATCTTCTATGTTTTTTATAATATATTTGTACGTAATGCAAGAGAAAAGCACCATTCATCATTTCCTTTTGTTGATTTTTGGAAAAATTGTAGTGAATTCAAGACTTAGTATTTATTTATTTTACTAATTGTAAATATTTCAACCTTGTTGCACTGATAAGTAGATTGAAATCGCATCTTTCCGCTGCTTGCTGCCCCATTTACCAAATTTTCTACAACTGTGCTTTCTTCATGTTTCTCCTTTTGATCATCAGGTACAGGAATGAATCCGGCCTTTATAAACAGTTTGTTTCTGTATTTGTTATAGCCTTGTAGGGTGAGCTCTTCCCTATAGTAATCTCGTTCAATTTCCTCCCACTCATCTTTGTGCTCTTTCCTTAATGATGGATACACTGCAGGCCATGGACAGATAATAATCAGGGGCCAGTTGTACAAAGCGTGAATAGTGCTATCCAGTAGATAAAATCTGTACAAAATCTATACAGTGGATAACTTTATCCAACCTTTGTACAACCGGCTCCAGTACTATTATAGTGGGCGTTTTTCATATATGATATGGTCAAATGCACATTACAATATGTATACAAGAAAATAAAAATTTACAGGATTTATAATGTATTTTTCAATATTAGCAGATATAAGCAATTGTAAATTTCAGTTCTTGTAGAAAGGTTCTTTGGCAAACAATCGCAGTGTGTAACTTAAATAATACGAGTTCGCATTATTTTTTTGTACTGTAATTAGTATAAAGGAGCTGGTATTTTTTGCCATTTAATAGCCAACGAAACGTCAGCTCCTTACACTTACAGCACTTACAATAGTTGTCTAAACTACATGAACTCGTTTTATTGAAAGTCACGTACACACAAGCTGTACTAACATATTTAACAGTCTTTTTTTTCTAGGCGCTCTTGTGCTCCTAACTTTGACTCTATGCGACAACCACGAAAAATATGTGCGCACAACTCTAAAACAATAAAAATATATCCCGACAAGAAGTATGAGTTTTACTGCCGTGTTTGCAAGGCTAAACTAAAAAGCTAACTCCTTTTACGAGCCTAGTGGATTATCGGAGCCGGCGCTTATCTTTAGTGTTCTTTTGTCCATCGCAGGTTAGCTCCTAGCCGAAGCTGCTACTCATTTACCGACCTCGTAAGGATGGAAAGCTGTGTAAGCTTTGGCAGAAAAGAAGGTCACACAAATGTTCAAATTTTGGCAGAGCCGGGGATCGAATATGGGACTTTGCAGTTGGAAGGCACAGATCTTACCAACTGCCCCGTTTGACAAGGGTTTTGTGTTTTAAAGAGGTCGGATCCCCTTTTGAAAATGCCGATTTGGAGTGGACTGGATACGCTTTGCAATACATGTAAAACACGAGTTTCCTTTGCTCCACCCACTCAAGCAAGTCAAATTATTTTTCCCGATTTTTCTGGTAATTCAAAGTTCATGTTTTATTTTGCTTTACTCAAAAAACAGCTTATCTCTCAACTGATGTTGCTAAAAAGAACTCATTTTCTTAGCGGCAGACACTGTTCTTTTGTTTCGATTGATTGTCGATCAACCTTAGTTCGTTGTGTTGACTTAGCCTTGCAAAAAAACCATTGTGAAGCCCCGGCCTTAAGAGAATAAAAGGGAGAGAACTCAACGAAAACAGCTTAGCAACTTTTGTTGTATTTCCTCCTTGCACAACCATTTCTTCCCGTTGTACCCCTAAAACGATTCCTGCAAAGTCTCCTGGGCTGACGGAAGACTTGTTCTCCAGGGTAGGTCTGTTGGCACTTAATAGAACTCTAACCGACTCTTTTTGCAGCCATTAAATTTTATTACTTGTTAGAATAAAATTTGTTCACCTACCGAGCAAAGCATCGATGGGGCAAGCAAGTGGAGTCAGCAAGGTCATACGGTATTTACACAACGTTGGCTCTTTTACATCAGTAAGTGTGTTGCTATTTCCACATTTAAGAAAGATCTAGGGAGATAACAACTTCAGTTAAATGCTGTATACCTGTGTGAATTAAACAACTTTTCAGTTTTTTCAAGGTGTATATGTTTCATGATAAACAAATGAGTTCAATTTCCATTTTATTAAGAATACTTTCTCCTGATTTAACTGACATCCAAAACACTACGTCTTTTAATACATTATTTAAACGTGAGGTTAACATTACCCCAAGTCAAGTAACTACAAAGATTATTTTGTGTTTACCAAACCAAAGTCGTTTCGCAACCAAAGCAAATTTCGTCCCACCAAAAGAAATGTCGCCACCAAGGAGCCCGAGTCTATTTGCCACCAAGGACCCCAAGTCGTTTCGCCACCAAGGACCCCAAGTCTATTTGCCACCAAGGACCCCAAGTCTATTTGCCACCAAGGACCACAAGTCGTTTCGCCACCAAGGACCCCAAGTCTATTTGCGACCAAGGACTCCATGTCGTTTTGCCACCAAGGACCCCAAGTCTATTTGCCACCAAGGACCCCAAGTCTATTTGCCACCAAGGACCCCAAGTCATTTTGCCACAAAGGGCCCCAAGTCTATTTGCCACCAAGGACCCCAAGTCTATTTGCCACCAAGGACCCCAAGTCTATTTGCCACCAAGGACCCCAAGTCTATTTGCCACCAAGGACC
>JAOEHV020130550.1:0-14623 GCA_025447995.2 Isaurus tuberculatus | reverse complement strand
AATTTTTAAATCTTGGTCGCCAGCACGGTAATTTTAGTCGCATTGGCGACTGTATTAGGCGCAATTTCGTGCCCTGCCCCACAAGCCAAAAAAGTCTGCAGCAGTTTGCTCAATTAAAATGACATTTAATAAAAAGTATTTTAGAAAGTATTTCATTCCTCAAATACAATCTGAATATTAATCACTTCGACTGCTTACTCTTTGTTCTCTTTCTGTTATGGAAAACACTTCAGCAAGTAAAAGCTGCAAATCTAAATCAGCCAACTTTGAATTTTCTCTCAGTAAAGAATTTAACATCTTCAGAAAAACACTTTATATAATTCTCTAGAATTTTCAGCATTTTTAATTAATGATTTGCAAAAAAATACAGGGAAATCAATTACAGAACATCCAGTAATGTATGAAATTGAATGAATTAGTAATGACACCCAGCCATGACTGTTTATACAAGTTAAAACTGACAATAGAAAAAAATAAAAATAATAAAAATAAAATAAAAGTTCCACTGGGGCTTCATTTAAATGATGACAACAACCACTTTTTAAATAATGGAGGCGACCAAAAAATTACTGACACAGTAAGTAAAGGATAACAGCAATAAAGTAATTTCTGGGACTTGGAAAACTGACCACTAAAAAGAAGATGACTACATAATGCAGTGCTTCTTAATACATGTTCGACTGTAGTCATTAATGGCAGAGTCAGTCACTCTGTTCTAGAGTACAGGCAATATTAATTATTTAATTACCATACATGTTCCAGTTATGAAAAAAAAATATTTCAGTCACTAGCAAATTAATTTTTTGGACTATTGGCACTTTGATATATGCCAGGGTTCAAGTGTAAACCACTTGAATATTAAAATATTGGTGATACTAAATGGTACAACCTTTTAGGGGAAGATTATTTGAGGACTGTCTGCATATCAATAATGACCAAAGCAAAGCATGACTCAATAAGGTTTCTAATAGATAACATCTGAAGTTTTAAAACTGAGTCTAAAATTTGATTATTAACTGCAGAAAATAAAATATAACATATAAAGGCTGATCATCAAGGGATTCATTAGGGCATATTGACCTGCTGTGAACACAATTACTTTGCCTGGCTGCTTTCAACATTTTGGAAAACATAAATAAACCCTAGTGCTGCTACTGTCTCATGCCTTGCTTTACTCCTACCCGGCTGTCATAGCCTGATGCCCTCCCGATTAAATCCTTAATGAAATCCCTGGTTCATGAAGATAATTAAAAATTAACTACTGCGTGCTGGTTAAAAGCATTTAACATAACCATGGCATCACTGTGAAACATTAAAAATTATTAGTAATTCAGCTCAAAAGATTTAATGGACTTCAACAAGCACTCTGAAAAGAACTGTCTATTCTTAATACAAATTCTAATAAAAACAGTTCTAAACCCCTTACATAAGAAAAACTGAAAAAATGTAAAAATAATTCTATTTTACAAAACAATGAAACACTAATTTTATATAATGTATTTCAACTACAATCTGCTATTATTACCCTGTTAAATCAACATCTTTGCATGAAGTTAGTTGAGGTATGAATAATTGGAATCATATCAGAAATCTGGTAAAATCTACTTAAAAATTAAATAAATGCTAAGTCATCCATTGTTTTCTTGAGTCTGAATGCTGGAATGGACTGATAACTTGTCAATAAAAGATTAAAATTTAGTATTTGTAATCATTATTCATTTACATTCACGAATATTTTTAAGCTTCATCAGAAATTCTTTTAATTTGGTTGACATCACACAGACAATAAAAAATAAGACAAAAAATCAATTAAAGGTGAATGTTAAAGTAAAATGAAGAATAGACAAAAGATTGATTAAATTGGATAGACCTGGACAACCTTGTTCCAAACTGATTGATGGTCCAATATTCTGAATTATATTCTTTACCATATCTGACCATGACAGAAAACCGTTACGTAATATCATTTTGCAAGAAAAATTGCAGAGAAAAATATATTATCATAATTATAATTTGTAGTTTTATAGAGTAATTGAATTGTGAAGAATTTAGTCCAAGCAATTAATCCTTTGTTGGCAAACTTTCTAGAGTATTTACAAAATACTTTTAAAGTATGCAAATCATCGTTTAGAATGGAATACGACCTCTCATTTATAGAGAATACGTTAATATAGAGGTTTAACTGTCTCTGATATTCGCAATGCGAAAATAAAACCACCACTTAACTTGTGTACACCACAGTATTTTTAAACTAACAAAGAATGAAGGCAAATATATTTAACAATAGCTATTTTAAATCTTTGTTTTACCTGGCTAGAAAAGCATTGATTATAACTTGTGAAAACACGACTAATTATAATTTATATATGCGCAACAGGAATTTCAACCTGCATGTCGCACTACAATATTTTGCAGGTTTTCAAATTTTGTATGATTGGCATTTGCGCTCCTGATAAAGATTGGTTTATAGATCTGGTTACAAATAAATTGCTGAAATTGTTATTGATTCATGAACCGCTCTCGGCAAAGTAAACAACACGGAAAAATTAAAACACAAAACTTTTCACAAGCTGAAACTCGATCTACTTCTTTTGTGACAGTTCTGTCAATTTCCCCCCAGAACTGAAGCCTGGATAAATTTACTGTAATAACAGTAACATTATAAATCAGCATACCAAAGAAAAAGAAATACTGCTAATTTATAACTGGTAAAACCTAAAATTCAAGCGAAAATTAGTGTTAATGAATGAAAATAACTAGCGAAATTGGTTTATATGAAATTTATGAGTTGCGAGATGTCAGCAGTGGTTTTATCGTCTGCTCTAGAAACTGGCCGGGTAGTCATTTCATAAAGTGTAAAAGTTATTTTCCTAAATGTATAAAATAAAAAACGAGTATTTCACAATATATCAGTGGTTCCGATGGCTAAATGGATAGAATATAAGTTTTCCGTTACGAGATAAAAACAATTTGCATCTTATAGTGATTTCGACCGGTTCGTAACACCAGTTCGCAACCAACGGAAATTTTCAAAATAGATGCTTTGAACTAAACGCCGAAAACTAGCTTTTTTAATAACTTAAAGTTATATTCAACCGCTGTAAGGGAATAAAGTTTCATCTCGTAGACCATTTAATATTATTTTGATCAACTGAAATCATCTAATTATAATGACTGTACACGTCCCAAATTATTCTCACACTCATCGTTTTAAAAGAGGCTTCAAAAGCTAAGAAATGTTGCTTACCATTTCAATATATTAACGTTGTCTTCACCCTTCTTGGTAGCCAAAGAACCTGAGTTGTAGCTGGAAATATTTTCAAATCATAAAAGATCACATTTTATAAGAGGACTATAAAAATGTCCGGTTGAACTGAACACTGTATTTACAACGAGTTGACCGAGTGCAGACTGGTAGGAACAAAAACTAACCCAGGTGGGGTAGGCTGAGGTAGCAAAATTATGATAACAGGTGTGGCGGTACGGGGTCTGAGCATGAGGCTGTCATCGTGTTGAGATTGTATACTAAGTTGCGTATGCTCTTACTAGACTAGTCAAACTTTAGTTACGGTTTGATAATTTTTTAAGTTTTACACCGTAGAAGAATGAATGATGCTGGCGTTTCGGACTGTAGTCTTTCGTCGGAGTGACTAGTCAGTCCAAAACATCAGCATTTTTGATTCTTCTAGACGTTGTAAAACTTAAAAATTTATCAAACTGTTTCTATAGAAACACCGACGCGGCATCCGATTTTATCACAGTTATTAGTCAAACTTTAACACAGTTATCATTCAATATAAACCTTAAGCAAACTATAAATTGTAACCAAAGAATGAATAACTAAAAATGTTAACGATGGAATTAAGAGCACCACAAACTCGTAACCCTAAAGCTAGTCAACTTAGAGCATTCACAATAGTCAAAATACAATTTCTGCAATTAATAAAGCTAAAGATACCGAAATTGGGAGCACAAGTCCTGTGCATTACCACTAGGCAAGCCTACCTCCTAGTTTATCAGAAAGAAAGTTTTGTGGATTGAGTGTGACTAAAAGATTTAAGTATTACAAGAACTTCATAACAATTTTGAGAAAACACACAATATTTCTCAAACGTTTTGCATACATATTTCAGTTAAATATAACCTTTGCTTTAATCAGTGCCTAAAAGTGAAAACAGAAGAACAAAAGAAAACCGTGAGAGTTTTAAAGACAGTTTTAAATTAACATATTTAACTCTCTTTAATTTTGAATTCAGTTTGAGTCGAAGCTTGAGGTAATTTACCGAAAAAACTGGGGAAGTTAGAGAAAGGCATTTTTCAGAGACAGGAAGATGTTTGTATTATGAGAGGCCAAGCTACGTAACCCTCGTAAGGTGTTCGTTCACTAGTGTAAAAAGGTGTCAGCACGTCTCGCCAACGTAGCAGACATTACATCCTGCAAACGAAAACTTGCAAACAACTCGTGAGCATAGACTACCGCGGATAGGATTTTTCAAGAAATCGTTTCAATTGTCATTTAAGTGCATTATAGCTCTCTAGATATATATGAAATCTTATATACTGACGTGAAGGATTTGTAAACGTGAAGCGTTGTGCTTGTGGGATGTGGCTTAAATAATAAATGCAAGTAGTACATACGTACTAGTATCAAACTTGAAGCTACTAATATTGGCACTAAGGCCAGGTTAATGCCCGCTACCAACGTGGCCTTAGTGTCCATATCAGTTGCTACAAGTTTGATACTTAGTACGTATGTAATACCTGACTTGAAAGATTTGTAGCTTTCAAGACCTCGATTTACAGTTATTTAAAAAAAAATACTAAGGAAAAAGCTGTTACAACTAAAATGTTATTTGTCAACTGAGCTGGACTTTAACGAATTCCAGATTGCAAGTCCTCTGCATTACCAATAGGCTATCATGCCTTCTGAAAATTATTTTATACTAAAGAAAAGGAAAAAACACCTTAATACAAAACATTAACAGAACTGGCTACCATTTTGAATATCTCGAATTCAATCTTTGCCCTACCTCCATGCTGAAGGGGAAAAAAACCCTGGGAGCAACGTTGCCAGAAGATGATAATCCCAACCCAGAAATGCAAAACAAGATTTTAAGAGCAAATTTTATCAATGCAAGGTTTGACAATGAAGTGTGGAGAAATGACTGTTATTTTCCAGTGTTATGAATTATGAGCAAATTCTTACATGGAGGAGCTAAAGTTTATCTAGGGTTTTTTAAGAAAATGTCTAACTATTGAAATTTTTTTTTCTTCAAAACTTGTATTGGCATTTTCAGCAAACAACCAACGATACAAAAGTATAAGAAAAGTTGACAAACAACGATGATAAATTAGGAAACTATATTTCGATCGGCCACACCGATCTTCATCAGGTTCTGAGGTTACTTTACATTCATGAACATGTTTCCTAATTTATCATCGTTGTTTGTCAACTTTTCTTATACTTTTTTATCATTATTATTTGGTTGACTTGGTCCGACCCGGATCCAACGTACAGAAAGTTGTACACGGGTTTTTGCTACAACATTTTAACCAACGATAAAGCTTTTTCAGTGATAACAAGTTTTATATTTTGTTTTAGACGAACTGACTTTCTTATTTCGCTTTACACACGTTTTTCTCAAATTGTATTTGATATGCAAGTTCTTCCTTTGAACACATCTGGTTCAGTCATCAGACCCTCAAAGCTCACTTTTGCCACCACCTCCTTGTCTGCTCCACTTTTCTTCATAGTCACAGTGACAATGTTCCTAGCTTCATTCCAGCCAAGAGTGACAGTTGTTGAAGAGGGCGCGTCAATTTTTAGAATTGGCCTATTACCGCTGACATCTAGTATTTCAAAGTTGTACGGCTCAGTTGCTGAGATAGAAAGAACATTAAACAAGTTTAGAGTTATGAACTCCTTACAAAAAGTAATTCGTAATACGTTAATTTAAAGATTAATTGTACTTTCTTTCCATTGAAAAGCGAAACATCTTCCATTCGCTTTAAAAATGTGTTCTACATCAACAGGTCTCTTTATACTTTATTGTTAAAAGTAAGGTTGGGAGTCAGGTTGGCGTAGCGGTCATCACTCGCGCCTCCCACCTCTACGACCCGGGTTCGACTCCCGGGCTCGGCATGTGGGCTGAGATTTGTCGATCTCAATCTGACTCCGAGGATTTTTCTGCGGGTACTCCGGTTTTCTTCCCTTAGCTAAATCGACTCCCAGCTGATTAAATCTGGCTGTGGTGCTGTACTCCAAGGTTATGCATGGATCGTGCTCTGGAGCCGAACGCCTACACGGCAGCACAGCTTCTTCGGTCCGGCCTCGTTGAGCTGCTTCCTTAGCAATTCAGCCTCTGGCTGCGAGAGAGGGCAATTAGCAAACGATCCCTTGACCCTTTACGACCCCTTTTAAGGTATTTTTAAGGTTTTGAAGGAGATGAACATGAAATAAATGTCATTTATGATTTTGCGGGTTTCCTGCACTAAAAATGTTCTCCTGTTATAGGCTTGAAAAAATGCTTACTTGTTTTTCTACTTTCCATCTGCACAACCCATTGCAAATGAATATTAAACAGTTTTGCACTTTTTGGAAAGTTTTTTTGCTCAAACCAAATTAGATGAGTTTGTAAGATTCACCATATTGAAAGCTTTACATCGATATTTCAAGTGTGTTCTAAAAAAATCCTGATTTGATTAGAATCGTGATGCCTTTGAATAATTATATAATTATAAGGCTATTTTACCTTCTCCAGTATAAAGGTCGTCCGAGTCAATAACGTATTCATTTGCTCCATGATTCTGTATAACGGCAAAAGGACCATGTGCTCCCATCACAACTGTGTCGTGAAGTCTGAAAAACAAAATTAGACAAATTCAAAGTAAACGCTAATCACTTTGGAACACGGATAAGCAATCTACACGGAAAATTTTTCCGATCCTTGCCCCGGTCAAGGTTAGCTTTATTTTATTTTTATTTTATTTTATCAAGCTTCGCCTTGGAAATATACTAACTTACAAAAGACAGGGTGACCACAACAGCTAAAGCCAATTACTGTGGGCCCTAAATTAAAAAGGTTAAGAATTATGCTAAACACTGAGGCAATATAATTTTAAAACTAGAAACAACATGAAATAGGTTTTGAGTGACTGCGCGGCGTATTACATTTTAAGCAAATAGATTTCCAGGTTCTAGGGTCTTCAGTATCAAAGCACGAAGTAAGAGCATCTTTACAGTATAACGAAAGTAAAGATCTAAATTGGTTCAGGGTTACATGTTCAAGTCTTAGTTGAAAAAGATTTTTCACTGTTAGCGCTTGCTCTTGTGGGCCTCATGTGAACAATGCATGCGTTCTAGGAGCACGTCATGCCATGGAATATATGGTGAAGGGAGGCGAATGGTTTGCTGGTAAACCAAGAATGACGATAAACAGTGTTTTCACAACTGAGTAAAACCTTACCACTGAGGTAGTTTTAGCCATTACATCTTTTTGCTCTTGCAAGTGGAAAGTTTCTACAATCGACATTTAGTTAACACTTTTAACGGCATTCCTATATAACTGGGTTTTTACCAGACTAATACCGACATTAATTGCATCTGCTTTTAAGAAAATTCAGGGAAATGCGTTTGCATCGTAGCTTTCATGTACAGCTTTTTTTGTCTTTTCATTATCTTTTGAAACTTGTTATAAAAATATTGAGTGATCTTACCTGGATCCTTCGAACACTTTCACTCCCCGGACGGTACCAACACATTTCTTATTTATCAGATCTGCTTTCAAATAACATACTTTACCAGCACCACCTGTGTTATCAAACACAACCCCGGCTACCATATCAGCATAGTCACGGTCTAAACTTAGAGCTGAACCAAAGGATAACAGATTGTTGCCAGCTCCTAAATCAGCAACAAGGATGTCTTCCCGGTCGTCGCTTGGCATTAGTACTTTTGAGGGAACTGTTAAGACATCATCACCGTCACCCGTATTAATTTCTCCCTTGCCATGATTTGGATCGATGATTTCCAATTCTTCTAGAAGAATTCTGTCACTGTCCGGTCTGCACTGATCCTCTCCGTCGTCGTGTTTTGTACTCTCTCGACTAATAACGTTTCGTTTGGTAGTTTTCCTACGCCAGTTATTCATATTCGTGTCATTGTATGAAGGAGGTGTAGTTGTTGTATCAATATCAAAACCTCGATGACGGTAGCCAATCGCACTCAACATATGAGATGGCAGTTGATCCATAAATCGGTGATATGTTCCAGTATTTACTACTATTGTATTACCACAGAACTTTGATTCTGTTGGAACTCCAATAAAATCGTTTGGCATTTCCAGCTGAAATTTTTCTCTAGTATCTTCGGATTGTCGCTCGGTTCCAAGAACAAGGTAAGACTTGCCTTTATAAGATTTTACTGTTGGATCACAAGGAGAGCTACAGGATGCTTGGCGGAATATGATTGGTGTGTTTGGTTCGATTCCTCTCAGGAGAAATACACCAGTGTTTGACTCGTATAGCCATCCATAACTGATAAAGACAATATAAAAAAGCTAAATGCTCTTCACAAACGAAGTGGCCCATGGGGCCGGTGCTTATCTCCGGTTTCTCATTCCTCTGGACCGGACACTAATTCATTGCAGGTTAGCTCCCAGCCAAAGCTGGTACTAATTTACCAACCTCTTAAGGGTGGAAAGCTGAGTAAGCTTTGGCGAGAAAAATGGCAACACAAATGTTCAAATTTCGCCAGAGCCGGGGATTTACCTGGGACGTTGTGGTTAAAAGGCAGAGATTTTACTAACTGTGCCAACCACGCCTCCTAAAGACAATATATGACAATAATGCAATGCTAAACATTGTTAGAAGAGTGGTTGTTATTTATCTTTTCCAATTTGAAGGCATGTATATTTTAAAGTTGTTTTCGCGTTTCAAAACGTTTTTCTAACAAATTATTTTTGTTTGATTGGCCAGTAAAAGCAATTAAAAAACATCTGTCATCGTCATACCCGTGTTTTAGAAACTTTTATTGGTCAGTAAAAACAAACAAATGTATTTAATATCATTATACGCGTGTTTTGGAAACTTTAGGGTAACGTAAATTATGTTATACTCATAGTGGTGTTCAGTGGCTGTGTGGTAAGTTCTATGCTCTATGCCTTCCAACCACGAAGTCCCTGGTTCGATTCCTCGGCTGTAGCAAAAATCTTTTCCTTCTAACCTGCGATGGATTATTGTCCCGTCCAGGATTCCGCTTAAAACTACAGAAACCGGAGATAAGCGCCGGCCCCATGGGCCACTAGGCTCGTAAAAGGATTTAGCTTTAGCATAGTGGTTCAACTTTATATCACAGAAAAATATAACAATGAAGTAAAAGCTTACGCGTTATAAAATGTTGCCTTAACCTTACCCTAAGAGGACTAAAGATTGAGTAGATAGATATGAAAAAACAATCAACTTACTGTGCACCTTTTTGGGACAGCTTTTGCAACTGTGGACTTAAACCATCGAGTTCTTGCCTTGCGTAGTATGAGAGTTTGTTTGCAATGTTTATTGCTTTGTTTTTAGGCCAAAAGCTTTGAATAAACACTGTTACCAAGTAAAACAGAACCCCGACTACGGAACCCACCGCGTTTCCAAGAGCAAAAAAACTCAAAGTCACAACAGCTCCAACAATAGCCACGGAGTTCTTAATAATCCCTTTTAGGTTGTTTTTTGCAATAGCTTCAACCAAACCCTCAACACTGAGGACGATATAAACTACGTCTGCTAATGGACCAAGTTTTGGCATCTTCGGAACTCTTTTCATAAGCTGCCTTACATCAGCCAACAGCAATTTTACCCTGGCTTTCTTTGTCGAGATTTTCTCCAACTTAGAGATGTCATTTACCCAAGCTTTTTGAAACTTCGATCTTTGTTTTTCACCTTTCTCTAAACATTACAACAATGTTAGTTATAAACAGTTATGATAATGAAAGCAGTAACTATTGATTTCCTATCAAAATAACACCTTAAAGCGTTTTGTTTGTTTTATTCTGTTTTCTTTTTTATTATGTTTAAAAACGTTAAACAATCTCAGCTGGATTGACCACGTGTCAACTTAATAGTTCTTTTTTCATTATTGTGATTTTAAAAAACTCGTACTAGCAATCTTTCACTAATGATATAAAGATAAAAATAAAAATATTAAAGTATTCTAAGTGATACAATCTCCTTTTCCTTTGACAAATGTTCAAATGATTACAGCGGATTTTTCAAGCCTTTATATTTATAATTTTGATATGGCACATACCCATGCTAGAATTTTATAACCCGGACCGTGGTTTCATATCCAGTGCTTCTGCGGCTCTCAATATTATACATGATTGTTTCCAGTTCTTGCCTCTGCCCATAAGCTGAGATTCTTGCTTTTTTTACATTTTCATCGCAAATGTTCTTAAATCCCTGGTATTTCACCCTCCCCCCACAGATCGATAGCCTTAGACCTCTGGTGTCTCTCACATATCCTTCCTTACCAATGGCCTTAGTCTCCTAGTATTTCACATACCCTACCACCAACAAATGGCCTTAAATCCCTTGTTTCTCAAATACCCTCCCTCCATCGGTAGCCTAAAACCGCTGGTATCTCACACACCCTCTTCCCACCAAGGGCCTAAGACTTCTGGTCTCTAAAATTACTAGTCACCAAAAAGTGGTCCTTAACCATAACAGTAATTTTTACCGTAATCAAAACTATCTCACCTTTAATGGAGTTTTGAATATCGATTTTTAATCTTTCCTTTTCAGCTTGAGTTTTTGGCCCTGCGGAAAATTCTTTTAGCTTTTCGTCGACTATCTTTTCTGTTATGTCCTGATATTTTTTTCCCTCTACAATCGTATCGTAAAAATATGTCCGATCAGCCGCCAGGAGTCCGCCAAGTGCCCCCATAAGGGAACCGTTTTTTAAATCGTACATGAGGTTCTGAAAAAAGAAACCGCATGGAGTCAGTATGAATTATAAAATATTAATTGCTAGCGTATTTCTTGTCAAACGCCTGCCTGGTTAAGGTTTGTTGTAGTATGAAACTCTAGTCTTAGTTTTTACTTTCCAAGAAGGCGCGTATGCACTTAATTCAGATTGCTAAAGAGGCTAAGGTTCTTTCCAAAATCTAAGATCTAAAAACCTAAGAGCGGCAAACGGTAGATCAAGTCCCTAAAGACTTTATCGTGGAGGATAGTTAAAAAAACAAGTCTGTTAATAGGGAGGCGAGATTTCATTACTCCGTCCCGTGTTCACTCAGAATACTAAAATAGCCGAGAAAAAAGACCTAAACCAATCTACAGATATTCTCCACTATGATCCATCTTATTTTGAAATTTCAGTCAACCTAGTTATCTGTAAAAATAGAATTAATACAACAAGAGTCCTTCTAGTTAATCATTTCTTTGTACCTGAAGTGTGATCTTTTTTGCGAGAAGCCTTGACTCTGCCTTGTCGCCGATTTTTGCCAAGGCCATGGAGTTTAATGTTGAAACTTGCTCAAAAAGCGTCTTTCCCTGCCTTCCAAAGAACCGTTCATCATCTTGTGATGCTCTTCCAAACAATTCAGCCATGATGTCCAACTCGTTGGCTAAACTTGTATTCGCGATGCACAATGCGAGCACAACGAGCAGAGCTGGTACCTCCATTGTTAGGTTTATTCCACCAATAACAATTGCTGGAAAATAGATTGGTACTTAATACAAAGATTTAAACTTGATTATCTAAGTTCTTAACAAAGATAATGTGATTTTTTCTAATTTTGAAGTTACATGATCAATTTTTTTTAACAAAATTAAAGCCTTTGAAGTATCGAAAAAGACCCAAAAAAAGTTACCAGATAGTTAAGAGCCTTAAAAAATAATGAAACACAATTTTTTGTTTTCAACAAACGATCACAATTAACAAAAGAGCTCTCTCTTTTAACAGTGTTCCTATAAAACATGAATTCTGTGTTCAGTACTAAAAAACAAAGCCTATTATAGTAAACAAAGTTTTCATTTTTCTTACTGTGTACTTACCATGTGGTTGAATAACAAAGCCCACAGAGAACAATGAACAAGTTGTGAACAGCAGCAAAACCATAAAATAAAAAAATATTATATATTTTTTGAACTATGGCAAGGTAAGGTGTTACTGCAAGAGTGAGTATTTACTATGGCTCTGTTGATTTTCTTACTTAAAGTAAAGCATCTGCAGAAGTCATTTATTCATACAAGGTGAAATGTTTTTCAAGGGAGGAGATATAGTGGTGTTAATCCCAAGGTTCAGCTGTACTTTATTTGTGTTTTCGCTAAAATTACAGCAGATGTATTTTAGTTTCAATTTCTAAGCTAAACAAACTCGGCAAGTTCCAAGGAATTCTATTACCTTTTGAAACTATCGTAACACTTTCCAAAATATCCTTCTTAAGGGAATTATTTATGTTCACATGTGCTAAAAGACGTATCCATAACCATTCGAACCCATCTATATGCTGTAAGGTGAGTGTACAGTTTTTAGCAACTGTATACTTGGTTTTGAGAGCGAAGGTATGATTGGGAAATACCACGATTTTGATTTAAGAAACTGTTGTTACTACCACACGACTTTCTAAAATGAAGTGGAAATTTGTAATTTTTAAATAAGTGTTCTTTAAACTCAAACTCACCAAAACGTACTAAGATTTGATTCCATAGAAGCTTTGGAAATAAGTTTAGAGATACGTTTTAAAATTTCAGTTCAACGCTCATCAACATGTTTTGGATAATCTTTGTGTGGAAAATTAAATTGATAAGTCATATTAACCATCATACTCTATAACAAAATCATGTGTATTTAGTGAGCTTGTATAAAAAAGGAACAAGTGTTATTTAAAGGATTCGTAACTTCAGGGACCCTGTATGTGAGTTGGAAGGCGGAGGCAGACATTTTGATCCAATGCAATTTGTCGCACTTTTTTTATCCTTTACAGACTGATTTTTCAACTCATTAAAACAACATGAAAATGTGGCTTCGTTTTGTAATGTTTCTTATGTCATTATACAGGCCAGGTAAGAAATATGTTAATTTGTTCTGTAGTTATAAATAGTTAGAATTGACGCCAAACCTTGTTAGGAGCTAGCATAATAACATAAAAAAAACTTTGAAACCAGTTTAAGAAAAAAACATTTTTACAAGAGTTTTGAACTCCAGCAGTTTTTCTTCCCCTGGTTAAGGGTTATATGTTGTTGGCTGAATCCCAGACTGCCCAATCATTCAAATTTCGACCAACATACGATCGGGACAGGAAAAATCCCCATTTTGACATCCTTAAAACTGTTATAATACTTACAACTGTGATAAAAGGAAACGAAAAAAGTGTGCCCTTCTCTAGTTCTTTAATAAAAGAGAAAAACAATCGACGAGAATTATAATAGAACTGAGTAATGTTTTAGTAATGCGACCAGGGTTTGTAGTTGTGTTGGTAGCTCTTGATTGTCGCCCCGAATTCTCCTACTCCTACAGTCTGCAAACTACTGTGAGAGTGATAGTGAGACAGCGAGAGCGAGAGTGGGAGTGGGAGCGAGAGTGATATACAGATGTTTCTTTATTGATGACCCCTAATGGATGAAGTGTTTCTTCTTTTATCGAACACTGAAGGGAGAAAAATCCAGATCACCCAGGAATGGACTCCAGAAGTCAAATTAAGATCAACAAATCTCATCCTTCATAGGTAACTCAAAATTCGAACCCGGCTTCTGGAGGAGAATCGAAAGGAGCAATATATTGATTAAAACTCCTCAAACTTAACGACAGCTGTTTTGTTACATAATATTTTACTTTGTGAACTGAAAAAAGTAAAGAATTATCATTAGTTATTTTAGTAATTCTCAATTACTTAAAATAATTTACAGTATGGTAGGGATACGATAACTGAATTACTCTTTTTTTCTAATATTACAGTTTCCTGTCGCATTTACGGTGAGAAAGTAGGCTACTGCAGTGACAGTCAAGCAGGTACAAAACTGAGACTTGTTAAAGTGCTACTGAAACGAAATCCTAAATTATTTTTTCAGACTACTTTCATGATTTGGAGTCTTTTTTGACAAACCTACAACAAAATTACGCTTATATAATATCAAGAAGTATTAAAAAAACAGTTTCAAAATATAGCTATGAACTGTGACAAAACTATAGAAATGTGCGCCCGTGAAAGTACCAGCGGTGTTTCCCATTGTGACGTCACATGATTTACTGAAGTGTTGCGCGTTGTTAGCTTTCCTGTGAATGATGGCGGAATACAGTGATTCTGAGGATTCTTCCAGCAGCAATAGCATCACTAGGTCACTATCTTTACATTTTATATTTTTGCTGCAGGAAATTTGAGAAATTTTCAAAGGAAAAGGTTATGTATTTAATTATCTTTTGTCGGGACAAAACAACTGCATCGATCACCGGATTCCCGTTTGCATTGGCGAAGCACAACAACTTGTCCTATTGCAAATTAAAATTTTCACAAAATAATTTTATTCTTGCACAGTATTTAGCTAAGGTTAGGTAACAAAACTGTTACTTACACGATAAGAAATTGCTTTTGCTTCCCACTGGGTCTTTTGTCCCAACAATCTGCTATTTCGTTGC